>DWEC01001248.1:0-13837 GCA_018245735.1 Microceris miodesmiata | reverse complement strand
ACAGACAAACATTCATTTTTGTATATTATATAGATTAGTTTATACATTAATTAACGGTATTAATTAACGGCATCTAAGAAATACTGGTTAGGAATATAAAAAATGATCTATGAATGACCGATAATATGAAGAATAATAGTAATAAGAAAACGTCTCTAATTAATATTTGCATATTTTAGGCGTTAATCAGAGCAACTAATTCCTGTTATACGTCCTCTGTATACAACGGTGTTAACGAGTGTGACGGGCAGACGAGTTAAACATTGACCCCGGTAACTTACTTGGTCGTAGGATAATTTACATAGGAAATCTAGAACTAGAAAACAGGTATACTGTGCTAAAACATTCTGCTTCATGCCCGTCACTGTTGTCATGAATGGTCACGTATATGTACATAGTAAACGGTATAAGCATTGTGCATTTTGAACGAACTAAACGTTCAGCGACAATCATAATTGTTTCATATTATACGAAAGAAAAATTATTATCGTTATAGTTTAATTCATGTAAGTACAGATTATTTATTAGTAGTGTCATTTATATTCATGCAAATGAGGACCGTAAACTGTGCACATACATTAATCATGACACCAGTATCCTAGGTACGAGTATATCGCTCTCAATTACCAACCAATCGGGTGAAATTTAGAATAAGACACTTAAACATTTATTGACGAGTTTATGTATATCATTAAGTTTGACCTATATTATTTATCATTTGCTAGACGAATGGCGGCTCTACGATCGCAGCGATTAAGCTTCTAAAGCGCGGTGCACACGTTTTTGCGTCACCGAGAAAGCGCTTTCACGGATCACGTCGACTCACCGGCGACGTTGCGTCAGTTTCGCTATTGCTGATTTAATCAAACTTTTCTAATGGGTCTTTTATACCTTTCCGCGACTATTGATGGACGCTTTCGGTCGCACCCAGAGTGTGATTCACACATAATTCCTGTACAATATAACGATATTATAATTAGTATGATAATGTTTATTACACATAGGTGTGTTAAATATTTATGATAATAAATGTAAATGATGTATACAATGTTGATTCCAATAACAACTATCATAATGTTTGTCATCGACACGCTAAGAAGAAGAATCATAATGTCAACCCGTTTACTGTTCAGTTATAGCTGATTTGTTTACTGTCATAATAGGGATATTTAAGATATACTTATATATTTATATATACCTACGCTGACCAAACGCAAATGAGCACATCACACACCTTCTATAACAATATAGAGAACTATGGGGTGCCTTGATTTTTTAACGTTGTCTTCTAACAGCAAGCGATATTTAATATTTAAAATGCATAGATATATCTTACAATTAGTTAAACAAGGGTTCCACGGATTATATGATATTGCAGTTGAAGAAAGAAAAATAATTGCATATCGTTTTATAACATGGACCCATCGTTCTTTCGATGTTAATCGACTGTGGAAAAATATTATTATTATAATGGAAAATAATGACAAGAAGATGTAATATGTATAGAATAAATCGTTGGTTCAATAATTAGATTTTTACAGTTAAGCCGGTATAGTAGACATGGAATTGATAAATCGTCATTTCTTTGCGGATTTAAAGTTTAATTTATGTAAATCTCGTGTTCTATATCTTAGAAACACCTAGCGATAACAGCAATGTAGGCTAGGCAGCTCGACCACATTCTTGTACCGTTACAACGTCCAATACGCAGTTAGCTTACGCATAATCAGGTCGTCGACCAACCCACTGGGCGATGGAAATTGTGGCACGCGACAGGTACGCCTTTAGAATGCCAAGTATCATAATTCGATTTTAATTCTAAGAAATAAGATTGTTTTTACTTTGAACACATGTACTGATATTTAACTAGTTCTTTAATTAGATAAATACGATTGTCTAGGTGAAAATAAAAAAAAGGTTCTAGTATTACAAGATCTTGAATAACTAACTTCTCTTAATTAGCGTCAGTCGGCAAATTAAGAGGCACTTTCTCCGCGGTCAAGCGCACCTGGAATAATTTTACTTTTACGTCCAACAATAATACTAAACACATTTTCGTTTACTAAATCTGTAACAAGGAAATTCATAAATTAGTGTATTATATACATAGATATTCTAAGTTTTTCATTTTCAGAAAATAGGTAATACAATTTTCATCATTCTCACATAGGTACCTACATGGAACATAGTACATAAGTATAATGTTATACCTTTTTTTCATAGCCGTGTATGAAGAAATTGCTAAGTCTTAATAAATATTCGTTCATAATGACTCGAATTTAGTTTATGAAAATGAACATTGAACGTTCATAAGACTACTAAGTGTGTTGTCAGTGACCCAAATTCAAAACTGAAGCAACTTCCCTTAGAAATCACTAGCGGCGCGAACGACCTTTACGATAGGGTATTAAGAAATTAACGCAAGTTGATTGTTACATATAGATATGGTCAATTAACGATTGATAGCATCACGAATACACAAATAGGTGAATAGCGAACTAACATAAGAAGGTCGTGCGTTCGTTTCATGTTATAATAGACATAGATACCTCGTACTTAATTGTTGAATCTGTATTTTGGCTGTTTATTTCGTAACATAGGACACATTAAATGATAATGAAATAATAAAACGCACTATAATTGCTTATACATGCACTGTATATGTTTCTATAGTTGTAATGCCTAAAGTAATGTTTAACGCCATCTCATTAATACATTTGTATAGTTTGTATAGTTATTTGTATAGCTAATTATGTAAATATTGATCAATATACTCGTTTCTTTTTTAGGTTAATATAAACATAGCAAGTAACAAAACTGTAAAATTTCATCTAGACCATTTCATAACCTATATAATAATACAGTATGAAGAAGAAAATCGGTTTTACTGGGGTTACATGTGGCGGCGAAGAGCCGAACTTGTAGGTGGACGTTTTGGTTAATTAAATATGTTTTTAATGATAACGGCATTCTCATTAATGTGAATATTATATAGTTTTATTTAAGACTCTCAGAAACAGGTGCCATTTTGAGGTTTAAAATATAAAATGTAGACTAGGTTCGGTACGGTGTTTAGGCGGATAGTCGGATCAACAACAGTGCTATGAAGTAGAAATGTGTAACGCAATGATACAGTCGATGATGATTATCAGAAACTATAATGTAAGTGCCGCGATGTATTCCATTCTATGTCAAGAGATAAATTTGTTATTAACTATGAAACCGGTATACGTGCGTCTACGGCTAACGGTTATTGTTGAACATTTTCTTGTGCTAACGATGATATCTAAAAGTTATTCGACACAGTAATATGTATGATATAAAATGATTGCTATCTGCTCGATTACATCTTCAATATATATATGTATATCTAGAACTTGCAGACTTGTATTTAGTTTATAATCTTTTGAAAATAATAGTTTGAGAAGCGTTTCCCAACTGACGTTTAACAAGCGTTTGAAGATATAAGTTTATAAGATTTTGCTTTTAAGTGTAATGTACCTTGCATGTAGAAGATGCACACCAGATCTACTTATACATATATAAAAAATACTACTACTTATGAATATATAAAAAAAATAAAAAAGTAACGTATCTCAATATTTTCATAATGATCCCTCCAAATGGTATCATAATTATATAAATATGAATAATGATTTAGGGATCAGTGACAGTAGGTAGCGCTCGAAAATAAAATAGCACGAAAACAATTTCATCGGTCCACTGACAGGAAGTGTCAAGAGTTAACCCCAGTTACGTGAGAGAATTCAACCTTAAAGCGGAACTTTCACTGAATCGTTAAACTTTTTGTATAAAAACCCCTTTGGCTCTGAATAGTCGTGCATAAGCCGAAACTTTAGCTATACTTAAAATGTAAGCTCATTATTTTACAATATTTCGGATGACTACAATGAGAATATTTAGAGTTGCGATTTCGGAGCCGGTTTATTCGTCTCTTATGATAGTTAATAGGTTAAAAGGTTTCGGGTATCATTAGGTACATAAAAGTAGATAAGTGTTGTCATGTAAACAAAACTTATCTCAACAGAAAAGTCAGCTTTAGGCAAACATTGTTTTATTTTAGTACCTTTATTACGTAGCCGTATGTCGGTTCGGTGACTCACCATGGATGCAAAGGAAATTGTAGACTTCCGGTAAACGTAAGGGGGAGACACCTGTTTGTTATAGAGACGGTTATGTTGAAGAAATATTACGACAATTTTTATGATAACGAATTCAGCGAGCGCTCTAAAGAACAAATATTTTCGTATAAACGGATCAATCGGAGCTAATTGATTAAAACTTGTAAATAAAAAAAATATATTTCTTATCGAACTACAATTACTTCTTATAACACTCAATTAAAAAAATTTGAAAATAGAAGCGAAGGAACAACGTAATTAATCGATGCTTTCATTAAATTATCTAATTGGGACGTAAAAATGTGGTCGTCTCGTTTTTAACTGTTAGACGCTACACCCGCAGTGGCAGATTGACCGCACTTGTAGCGCCGCGTACGCACTCACACGTGTCTTGCTACCAAAGTAAATGGCGTGAGTGTGTATTTTGAACTTACAAGGTATCGTAATCAAAAGTGTCAGGTATCAGTAATATCGCGGTAATTCAAAATTATTTTAAAATCATATCTTGAGCTAATTTCATCAAATGTAATTGTTTTTTGTTGACTAATCAGTAATATGATAACCTTTATAAATACGCAATTCATTCAATATTATGATATTCAGTATTTATGAATATAATATGTTCCATTAAACGTTTGTTAGAGGACGCCCTTCAACTCTCCGAGACCGGCGGTTTCTACGCGAACACATTTGTATGTTAATTATTAAGTTCTTAATAAAAGTAACCACTATTGAACTGAATCCCAAGGCGCTGCTTTTTATCTGTAAGTTCTTAGTATTACTGGTAATACTCACAGTTGAATACTTCCGATATTGTCGACAGACCTCATCGGCCGCCATATTGGTTAAAATAAAAAAAAAACTAACGTCATTCTTAAGCCACACTAATGACGTTTGCACAAGTGTTGTGTGTTATGAAGAAACACAGTTAATAACTACTTAACAGACAATATTTTTAGGGTATTACTTCATAGAAATCATAGACATGTTCGAACGAAATAAATGTAGATAAATACGTACAAATTAACTCAAAATTATTATTAACTTTTCGGTCCATTGAAATGCAAAACAAAAACGAGAAAGATCATTATGGTATACATATTAGAGTTAGCCTATACCATCAATGTATACCTACCTATAATAGCAATGATAGCCTAGTGGTTAAGAATTTAGCCGCTCACTCCGGGTTCAAATTCATGACGCGCAGCTCTTTACAAAAGTGCGTTTTAAATTTACGTATCACTTGCTAACGGTGAAGGAAAACACCGTGAGGAAATCTACACACCTTAGAATTTATAAAAAAGAAAAAAATTGTAAGGTGTCAAGTCTGCCAACCCGTCCTTGGCCAGCGTGGTGGATTATGGCCTTAACCCTTTCAATATGAGAGGAGATTCATATTTCAACAGTGGAATTATAATGGGACGATTATTATTATCAATGTATACCTAAATCTATAAACAGCTCAAAACATTAAAATAGTACATACATAATTGTACATTTAAATTCACATTGATTAAATTACACTCTACTAATATTATGCAACCATAGAATAAATTTAAAATATCATACAGTCCACACGAAATCGAAACATAAACATTTTATTTCAAAACAAAAGAAAAGGAGCCCACTCCATTCTGAAAACTAACTTATATTAATTAAAAGAAATGCAAACGTATTGTAATTTAAGACGTTTCAATTACATATTCCTGGTATTCGTACCGTATCACATACGCAGCATAAACAGGCGGTCGCATCTGCCCGCTGTTCGTTATCTGTGAGAACATAAACATAACCGGGGAGCTCATCATGCACGTGTCCTGCAGCCTTCTACTTACGTGCTGTCTTTTGTTATAAGTATCTGGTATCAAGTACCTATATTATTACATATTTCAGAGTATAAAGTCGGCTTTCCAAACCTAGTACCTACGTATTGTGTAGAAAACAGAACACAACAAAACTGGCAATAAGACATTGACACTGGCAATAAGGCAAATTAATATAACTGGGATCTACAGAATCACTACCTAATACTTGTTTACATAATATTATATTTCAATTATAGGTGTTATTTATTGTAAAAAAAAAATTGTTTTCAGTTGTATTTTTCAATCACTCGTCGTACTTGTCAAGTTATTTAGGATATTATATTATTATCAATTATTTCATATTTAAATTACCCAAAAAGTAAATTCTAATTAACACTACAGTTTACTATTCCGATTTTATTTCATAATTTCCTTCTCATTTCAAATATTCATTTCCTATCTCACCGAAATGGGTAATTAAGTCGTACACAGACGAACGTCTGTTTTCTCTACAACTGCGGTAGTTTTAATGCCATTTTAAGTTACTTAAAAGCTTCTAATTATTACGAGTAGGTCTCGTGACCGTGAGATAATAATAACAAGAAAACCTTAAAATTGTAATGTATGAGGTGAAAACATCAGAAATGTTGGTGAATCGACAGAAGATCAATACGAAAGTGGTACATCTTCTGTAGCGAGCGAGACCGTCTCACCTACTTTTACTTAAAACGTTTAACAATTATTCAGCACCAACCTTGCAATAGAGCGAAGAGGAAACTCAAGTATATCACATCCATGGTAATGTTCACACAAAACGTTCCGTTACGACACTCGCGGCGATTTTATTTGAATGAGCGCAGTCATGGCGTGTACTGCTCAAGTGACGGCCGATAATCGACTGAGCGGCTGGTGCTTCGGCAGGTGCGCGGGCGCAGCGCAGGTAGGCACCGCTGCCGCAGGCGCTACTATCCCTCCCGCGGTGGCCGCGTTACTCTCCCTTTGAAGCTTTCGCGCGTTGAATAACAAATTTCTCGAGCTCCAGGGTACGCAGCAGGGTAACCTACTTTACGTGCTGCGATTTAAAATACAGCGACTACCTGTGGCTAAACATTTTTGTGTATTCCATCCTGCTACGAGGTTACTGGGTGACAAGCGGTTACGTTATTACTATTTAAAGTGAAGAAATCTTTCGTCGAAATTATTTTCCGATGTAATTTGATTGTCCTTTAGCTTTATTATATATAAATGTCGAGTTGTACTTGGATCAGTACATAAGTGGAATTAAACAATCCATGGTGTTTTAAGCCTACTGCATATTTGTTAGTTCTTGGTAGTTTGGTATTTTGACATAATTTAAAAAGTTTTTAACTGCAAATAAGTTTTTACAATTCTTGCTATTCTATATTACAACACTTTTAAGCTACAACAGTAAATAAAAAAATCTTTAAATTAAAAAAAAATCTATTAACATTATGCGTATTAACTCAAAATATTATTGTCATAGATGTTTTAAAAATATAAGATTTTGGTAACTTAGATTATTAGAAAAATAAAGTAAAACAATAAAATTCTACATCATTTAAGTTGATTTATTAAATTTAACATCAACAAGTATTTAATTTTTTAACAGACGTTATTAAATGTACCCTAAGATGGTTAAATCCTTACTAATATTATAAATGCGAATGTAAGTATGTTTGTAACGGTTTCACGCGAAAACTATTCTACCGATCATCATGAAATTTTGTACACATGTTCTTGGAGATATTAGAAGTAACATAGGATACTTTTTATTAGAAAAAAAACTAAATAAATAAATATATATATATATTTACTATTAAGTAAATATTTATTTCAAATCATCTGCCACGAAACTTCATGTGGTAGACCAAATCCCACGCGAGCGAAACCGCGGACAAAAGCTAGTTTTTTTTATAATGTAATGCTTAATGAAGCAGAAAGGAATTACCGTTAAACAAAAAGAACTAATTTCATAGACAAATTTAAGATTTTTTCGCTCACTTTCTCATTTTAATTGATTCGTCGCGTGTCTTTGTTATGTAACTCTCGTGGTTGGTCATTGCAAATGTCTCTCCCATTTGTATGCCAGTTGCTCTTCAGTACAATGAACGCTCTAGTTTTGAAGGCTCCTGCGACATCGCAGACTTAACATACTTACAGTCAATACCTCCATACTGCAATGTAAAAAAGCATTTATTTGTACCTACGTTTGTTCATTTTCATAAAATATTTTACAATTGCCAATTTAAGTTTAAAAATACACACCCTTTTTTCTTAAGTATTGTAAGAAACGCTCCACCCTTCTTATAGCTACGCCATTTCAATGTAAACTGTATTAAGAGTACCTATTGGTTAGACAATTTGTATACAACCTGGACTCATATATTCTATGTATTGCCGCTTTATGACACCCTTCGTCACACGTCTGTTCACACGGGTATAACCCTGCTCTCTTTAAAATCGCCGGTCGTTTCACTTATCTGTAATGCATACCTAAACATGATTACCTGCTTGTCCACCATCGCATGACCGTCGTAATTCGATATCAGAAAATCTATTACTTTAATTGAGTGGAGCGTGTACTGATTCCTATTGCTATGGTTTACTTATACTTAAAGAAATATTATTACTTAATATACTAAAGTCTATTATTATATATTGGGGACTGTGCTAATTTGCTTCGTTTCAGTGGGTTTCGTCGTATACAAATCGATTGTTAAAAAGCTTAAGTGAGCGTTATAGTGAGCTTAACTAAATTCACAACCAAAATTTGTCTTTGTACAACATGTTCTATGAGAAAGTTTAAACATAAGAATATCTTTTAATATAGCTAAGTATGTATAACACCTTCATAACGATACACAAGAGGGTACGTTTTTTAAGACATTTTATAAAAAAACAAAAACAGATTCTTGATAGCCGGGCGTAGGCTTTACCTACTGCGGTTTAAATCTTAAAAAGTTTTAAATCTTAAAAAAATTTAAAAAGATTCTCACTTAATAGATCGATTTTATATCTAAAAAACAATTGGCGTTAGTCGTAACGTTAAAAGCACGTTAGTAATGAACATCCCGCGTGTTTAGTTCAGCATTTGAAGTCCCTTAATCAGATGTGTACTTGCGCGTGGTCTATAAAAGGCGTCGTATATCGTCTCTATAAAAGACAGAGGTAGCACCAAAGAGAATTTTGGGTGCACCCCTTATTACAAAATCGTCGAACGCCTGGAATGTAACCAAGCTGCGATCCGATACGTATCCCTCCGACGTTGTATCCAATACTGATACAGCGTCAAAAAAATTGTATTATTATTTTGGAATGTCCACAAAATCTTATAAAATCAGATATCAGTGATCTAAAGCGCTTAGAAGACCGTTATAAAAATGATCTGTCTACATTTTGTTCAACGTGGAGCTACTCTACTCAAAAGCTTGCGATCGCAGGTAAAGAAAAAAGCGGCTCATATACTCGTATTGCGAAGCTCACAGCTGACGTCCGTAGAACGCGCGTTTGCTACGCGCTTATTCAAAGCGAATGTTTGCTCTTATGTATGTATATTTAATAAAACTATAACTAATACACGTTATCTGTACGTACGTACATACATATATATATATATATATATATATATATATATAATAGAACTATATCTAATAAACGATGTTTTATGTATATCTAATAGAACGTCTTAGTAGTTAAAAAGCGCGAAATCAAGGTAAGCGCTACCAAACTTAAATTTGTTGGTTAGTAGTTTAGAATTCTGTCTCACCTACTGGGTTCTTAAGTTTGAATCCTGATATGCAATTGTAATTTTACGAAATTATTTGTTTGTTTGATGTCAAAAATCACTAATATTGAAAAAAATATCTGAAGGGATCTTGGGCGATCAGTCTATGTTTTATAACATTTTGGGAAGACTGTAAAACAGATATGGCCTTAGTCGTAGTTAGAAGTTATAAGGTACTTCGTAAAATTGTATTCGGCGTTCGGTTTATACGTTACAAAATAAATGAACTGTCTCATTTGGGGTCGTCTTTCTGTGTATCTTTATATTTACCAACAACCATGCTTAAATAATTTAAATTAAACTATATCAATCCTGTCTATGGTCACAACTAAAGAGGAATAAAATGATAATTTTAGAAATTTATCTTTTCATAGTGTCAGTAACAAAAAGAATTACTCAATTTCAGCATTGTGCCAAATGACGATACTCTTAGGATTGCTTGGCTCGTCGTGTGATGCAAATAGAGGTTGAATTGCATATTGGATTGTTTCCAAAATTACTTCCAACAGAGCTTTGTTATCCGTGTAGATTGTTACAGATCTTACTGCTGGATAACGAAAACGATTGTAGAAAATCAACTTCCGATAATTAATGAAAAGTCAACATAACGGTAATGTTTGTACAACGAAATATAGGCCTATAATATTACCATATTTTGTTATGATATCAAATTGTACGATGTAACAATATAAAAAAATTATGGAGATTATCCAATGCAGAGATAAAATTGAAAAGACTAATGTAGTCCATATTTGTAACGTAATGTTCAATTTGTAATGTAATGTAAGAACATAAAGTAAAAGTCGATGAATAACTTTCGGACACGTATGTACGTACCTCATGTCGGTCATTCGGTTTCCGGTGGCTTTGATACCTATTAACCTCATATTGATTCATACAGACTAAATAAGGGGAGTGGATTTTAGTATGTATAATATAGTGCGGGTAACATTTAAGGCGCAATCACATTACCTTTTTTAACATAATGTATAGATTAAATTACCCTTAATGTTAGCCTTACCCTTAATGTTACCTTACCCTTACCCTTAGTGTACAAAGCATTCCAATCATCATCATTATCAGCATATCTCAGTCCACTGCTGTACATAGGCCTCCCCCAAAAGGGGGTTTATGCCCGTAATCTCCACGCTGGGCATGCGGGTTGGAGATCGATACATTGCATTCCCATACTCAATCTATAATTAAATTACCTCGGATAGTTTTAGAAGAATACGTATATACCTATTTATATACACGTATTATGTACTCCAATTCTTTAAACTTTGATGCGCGTACTTATGCAAAAAATGTTAAAGTCTCTAATCTTATTTTGCTAGCACTTGATACATCACTTACTTTACTAATTTTTAACATATATTATAAAACGTATTACAAAGCACTTTCTAATTACCATAATAATATTTTTTTAATAGTCCATCCTTCCGTCCGTCTTTTGATGTCCACGGCTGGACATAGACCTCGCCTAATCCGCTACACTCCTCCCGGTCCTGGGCCTTCCGAAGCAGTATACAACTATCTTTAGATCGTCAAGTAAATAAAAGTAATTGAAAAAAATATCTTTTTACTTATTTTTTAAAAATAATTCCCACGAATTACAATAAAAAGAGCTTTTGCTTCATCTCGCTAAGAGTAAGGCACCCATCACAAAATAAAAGGGCGAAGAAAATGGAATTACCCGTTATGTAGTGGGCGCATTTTTTTGTTATCTAGTACATGTAAGCGATAACAAGTACCTAAGACAGAAAGGAACCTGAATAGGTATTTTAGTCATTTACACCCATCAACTAATAATATGTTAGAAAATGTTACCAAACTATCCTCAAATAACAGGTACCTAAGACCTAGTAACATACCTACATATCTAAAATGAATATGATCCGAAATGTTATGCAAAATTATATATAAAGTATATAAAAAAAACCAAAGCAAACGCTCTCAAAACTTCTCAGGCACATGTTCGTAATACATCTCTCCACAATTGTATATGTCCCTTTCTATAAACAATAATGATATTCAATGAAATAATTAGTAAAACTGACTGCCTCGTTGGGAGAGTGATAGCAGGCACGACGCTGATCGAGAGGTCCTGGGTCCGATACGTGAGTCGAGCCTATTGTAAGATATTTATGGGTACGGTATATTTATAGTGGTGGCTCGGACTCTGGATGTCTTTCCAAGGTATAGATTACAATAGACTTGCCACCTATTTTACAGTGGCACGTAAACAACTGGTAAAACGTGGGAATGTACTAGGTACACATATCTGCCCACCCTTTCCAGGCTTGATGTTACGTTTAACAACTAGAATCATTTTATACCACTGATATTAAACAATTACCAAAATATATTTTAAATCACAAAAGGAGCCCGACGTCGTAGGAAATAACCTGTTGCTACATTTGTGCAATGTTGAATTTTGAATGTTGACGTCAAATAAACTCTAAGTACTATAATTCTAAGTACATACTAAAGGTAAGTTCATGACAAAACTGACGTACGCACATTATAAATATCGACACGTTCGCTATTATGTACGTGAAAGGATCGATAGAATAGATTGTCAAGCTGGTCGATCGTTTCCATAATTCATCCCTAAAAGGAACGTCACGGATAACCTCTTAAGGTGTAACCTATTCCGAACGAGACAATATTGAGCACTCTATTACCAGAGCATAAACGGCAGATTCCAACTTGCTCGGTTATAAGTGAGATTGCCTTCTAATGGCTGGCTATCAAGACATACTTCGGGTTGTATTGGAATGCGGGAACCACTTTCCTTTATCCTTACGTTAAAAGTCTTGATGGTAAACAATGATTGGATTGCAATGTTTTTGTCCGTGCGTTCTTTGTTGAGTGGTAGGATATTTAAACTAGTTGATACGCTTGTAAAAAGGTAGGTAAACTAGACAGAATACATAATGTGTCCATAATGGCACTTTTTTTCACAGCAGTCTTCAAAGACTGATACATAAATTTACTGAACACTGTCAAAGTGTGAACAATTATTTCATTTCATAAAGATTTATGATCTCCGTTCTGGTTATTACGCTATTAAAATTTCCAGTTTCTAGAAAATTAACTAATTAAGATAGCGTCAGTATGAACTTCACCTAATGATTAATAAAACCTAACTAGACCTAACCTAACTATAAAACCACCTAATAAAAAGTATAACTTTAGATTTATTATTTACATTGAGAGAGAGCTCAATGCTCCACGAGTCTCAAACATTATAGTTACGCCACTTCAGACAGACTGTAAAAATTATGCTAGGAAAATGTAAAAAACAGATTTGTCTATATATTTATAAAACAGTGATGTATTACAACATTTCTAATATATATATTGGACATTTTTGAACACAGGGACTCTCCAGTATGGTAAATGAAAAACTTCATTCCCCACTAAAATTGATACCCACAAACTTAAATTTACTCCAACTCTATTAAAAAGACAATCAATCGACGTAAAAATTACCTACATGTATCTTGTTTATTCATTTTATTGGTATGTTCACCTACTGTAAGTCCAAGGTACCACAGATTATACGACGCTTATTAAGATGCTTGTCAAGTAGCTACGAACGAACCACTTCTGATGGCCACTTCAAGAATTTCAAGACGAACAAAAGTTCAGTCGTCGTTAATAAATTCAATGTGGTCGACATTTTCAAATAGAAAGAAGCTCTGTGTATCATATCCATTCTTAAAAAACTCAAAAACCACAGAGAACTGCATCTACATCACACCGCATCTTCGCAAAAACGCTCACTACTGCTGTCCGACAGTCAGCGTTTTCAGCAATGCCAAGATAAGTGGCGCTGTACCACGTTCAAACGATTGCCACGTCCTCCTTTATTATACAGCATGGTAAGCTATGGAAATGCGAAATTGGGTTGCGTCCAAAGATGGAGCTTTGAACCCCTTAAACCCCACTCGCATGGCATATTTTTTTTAATTACTTCCATAGTATTGTGTATGGTGTGACATATATATATGTCGGAGACGGTCATTAGTATGGACACAAAACGAAACGCAAGCGCGCGCGCCACCTGGTGGCGTAAT
>DWEC01001247.1:0-13838 GCA_018245735.1 Microceris miodesmiata | reverse complement strand
ATACAATTAAATAGAGTCATTATTAGACTTTGGATGTCCACTGCTAGACATAGGCCTCTCTAAATCGGCGCCATTCGTTGCAGTCCTGGGCCTTCCGAATCCAGCAGATTCCCGCTGTCTTCTTCAGGTTGTCAGACCATCTGGTAGGAGAGGGACCTTCGCTCCTTTGCACGGAGTAATTGTTTTATAATTCTTACGATAAAAAATGAAAGCTAATCCCTACTTATAACACCAACTTGTAATATTTTACTCACTGAAAGTATTTTTGGAAGTCTGACTCATAATATTTTTATCTTAATCTTTTAAGTAGTAAAACCAAGAGTCAAGTATCGATAGATGGTCTTACTTCTTTATCAGTCACTTTATGAATAGACCTTAAACACAAAGAGACGGAAAGTAATAACTCCTTTATTTGTTATCGTCGTAACAAAACTGTTAATAGCCAGTTTATGACACTTTACTGCGTTGCAACCGACAAGTAGTTAACACTTCCTAAGGATTTGTACATGGAACTTGAGTGGAATTTGTACATGGATCTTATACCAAGTTACCTTTACTTGGTACAGTGCCGTTAGGTGAAACCAGGATTAAACTTCGAGAGAACTTTTCAAATACGAGATGTGAAAAAAAATATATGTAATCAAAAATGTTATTAGTGGTAGGAATACTATTAAGAAATGAGCAGGATTCTTAGCGACGTTTCGTTATTCCAGTGTTTAATTTTAAAAACTTGTGGAACGTTATAATTTATATTCAGAGGCACGTGCCAAAAAAATACTTTATTAAAATATGTTCTTAATAAAGTTTTTATCTAATTATTTGATATATGCATGACTAATATTCAACACACTACAATAAATTTTCAATCAGCTTAAAATGGAATAGTTTCTTATGTGCTAAGACTCCTTAAGGTTGACGATAAAAAATAAATAATTTTATGTCGGATCATTCAACTTTGGGTAAACAAACTATTACAATACGCGGCAAAGTGAATAAACACTTTTGTTTTAAACGCTCTTTTATTTTACAGCAAGTGCTTACAATATCAGTTTTACGTCATTAAACAAAATGCTGATAAAGCAACAAAATGTGAATATTTTCCCTCGACTGTTTGCTGGGTTCTATTGATGTCCTAAATACTGATTTTACAAATGACTTACCATATATCATATATATATAATTACCAATATATATAATTATACCAGAAATACTTGATATTAAACTTCAAAATTGTCATTACTAGACTGCTCAATATATAAATGGCATGCATTAATTTTAAGTTTATTGTTGCACCTCTAAATTAGTTCTAGTAGAGTGAAGCTTCCAGGATTTTTTACATATTTGTCAATCGATAAAGAATTATCTATTTAATTTTAGTATCCGTTCTTAGAGTTTATTATTTATATTTTCATTTTTATTATTTATATTTTAATTTTCTCATCAATTTTAGTCCTACATCACACACGAGCGATATTTTTGGTATCAACCTTCTCCTGGCCAGGTCTATCAATAGGAGCGCGCCATTTAACGTAACGTTGTTCCGTCGCATACAATCATTCGTTTCGAAATATGCTGCCACAAGCTGTTTGAATTGTTGCTAGATATTTTAATTACCCATTAGAAATCAAGGTGACATTCCAAATACGGCTCGATTACTCATTCCAGTTTTTTTATCACTGCTCCAAAGAGACAAGCGCGAGTCGCCAGCGTATCTACCGCGTAAACGACCTCAAAACGGCATTCGACCTAGTCGAGTCGTAATTCAACATAACAAGTCAAATTTCAAACGCGAGTGTTTGCGTTACGTTAGCAAGCGCCTTTCACAATTACATACTTTCCACTTTATACCTTCTTAATAAAACTCAAAATAACCGAGCAAACCCAGGGACACGTGCGACTGCGAGGTATTAATGGAGTCGGTTTCAAGCAACAAAGCACTTAAGCGCTTTAGAACTGGGGACGGTTTATGCTTGTATTTGACGTGGTATTTTGCCGAAGCGCTGCAACGCTGTTAGGTTATTTTACCACGCGATGACTCAAGCCTCGGTAAACAGTATGCGGGGCGATGAGTCACTGTTTTACACATTCGCGTATAGTGTTTGAGCTGTGTTGTCAGTCTACAGTTGGACTCGTCAAGTGGGCAACCGAATTGATTTAGGCGTTAATATCGCAGATTTTACTGCATAACGCTTAGACTATAGCCGAGAACTGACGAGATAAGCAACTCTAACAAACGTTTAGTGTGCTTTGAACAGGAACAAGTTTGCGTGAAAGTGTAATAGTTTTACGGTATACATGTATGCGTGTCACTAGTGAAACGGTCGATATACCTAGTTGATGATAGTCTTATGCTATTTGTGAATTCCTCCCATACCTACCTGTTTTATAGTGATTCTAACAATGCCTTCTAACAAGAAGTTGATGTCCAAAATGAAACAGATTGCTCAGTGGATTTTGGTCGTGCATGTGGTGAGTTACCCATTCCTTGTTATGCTTTTTCGTATGCAATTGAAAGAACCTGTTTGTATCCCACCTGGTGTTTCATGGTTAACGCAGTCTACTAACTAAATCTGACAATCAATCCCTAAGAAATATGTTGGAATACATCGTCTAATTCTGTGTTTGCTTAATAAACTAGCACTAATCATTCTTCACTATTCGTTGCTGTTTATAGCCAATTATGTCTTTGGGATTCAATGGAATGTTTTGCGTAATCCCACTGTTGAACATTCCTAAAGCAGATTCCTTGCACATTACCAACTTGTAAAGGCTTGTAAAATATATAAGTATTTTATTGACTTGTTTCACAAGTAGTTAGTAATTTCTATTAAGATACAGAGATCTAATATTAAACTAAAGGAACTTATACTCTACCTAAATAATATTAAAATAAACATGGACGTACAATTATAAAATACTAGCACTAAAATATGGTATTACAGTTTTATTTCCATCACATTGTTCAACTGGAACCAGGCTTTCTATCCGAGGAAGCAAATTACTTCTATGATTGAATTGAATAGACGTTGAAGCCCTATGCACTATCGTCCGTACTCATAGTTCAAGATGCCCTGATACTGTTTCAGTGGCATGTGATCTTTAACATTCTCTAGTGTAAGCAGTGAATAGAATCCAATAAATAAAACGAAAGCAAAGTTAAATCGGGACAGTAGTAGATATTGATTAAAACGCGCCGCCGATCCCTCGGGTTGACTTAACGCAGTTAGGAAGTTCAAAGAGCAAAGTTTGTTTCGATACACGAACCAACCTTTCACTCGAAAAACCTCTCTTCAGACTCAAATGTTACAAATTTAATGGAATTAAAAAAAATCGATTAAAATATTTAACTAGATTTTTTTTGGATTTGTACGGCACCAAAGCAATCTTGTTTAGGAATTAAAAAAAAACTTGATATGAATAACAAACTTCAAAACATGGAAAGTTGAGATTAGATGAAAATGGAACAAAAATGTCGACACTGACAAACCTAATGAGAAATTTTCAATACGTGCCAAACGAGTTCCTTAATTCCGTTTTCTGGCTTTTGAGTCCGTGTCATTAGCGTGGGTTTATCTCAAGTCTTCCAGTCTTTTGATCAGAATTTGTGGAATGATATCCAGAAATATCGTCTTAGATGGCCAATCTTAGGCTCTCCGAAATAAAGAACAATAGGACGCCAGATCAGCGAACAGCTTTTCAAAACACGAACAATGCCGTTAATAACTCATAAGGATTGAGCATTTTGATGTCAAAGAACGAGGAATGTTCTATCTAATATTCAAATTATAATTTTAAATGACGAAATATTTAAAGGGCAATAGGATTCTTGAGAAGTGTCGAAATTTCTTCCATAATTGCGCCCTTCATTGAAACATTCGTGAGGGTCTACTTGAGGAGCCCCCGGCCCTTTGGATTCGGACTGGCAACTTAGTAATTAAGCTTATTTCCTCCCTCCGCTTGTTTTGTCGTTTGCAACAATTGTTTGTATAATTTGGGTAACTGAGTTTAACGCTTCAAGCGAGCTCTTATGTAGGCACTTCCTCATTAGAATACTGTTGTTAATAAGAACAACGTAGATCCTCACATTTTGATATTGACTGAGTAATAAAGAAACGAGACAAATCTTACTTATTTTCACCCATGTTCAAGTATGGATGCAGACTATCAAACTTAATATATCAACATCGTCCATAACATCACAATAGCACAAGTCAGTGAGCTTCGTATAATTGAAAACAGGCCTGGTATGGCTTATGAAAGTGAAAATAAAAAAACAATGTGTTTAATTCAGTTGCACGGAACCTGTTTGCGGTCTCTGGTTTGCAGAACGTGACCAGACAGAGGTTGGCGGTGTAGGAATGACCGTGCCAATTGTCTACTCGACGCAGTTCAGTTTTAACGAGGCTTACTGCTTTTTCTAGATTTTCGTACTGAAATATTCTCGTGTCAATTGTCTGGAATATTTGTTTGTTTGCTGTTGCTTTTGTTTGCACCGCTCCTTCCTTTGTTGTTTTGTTTAACCACCAACTCAGTTAATCAGTACTTATAACTGATGACAATATTTACTTAAACGTAGCATTATTTTACTAAGTATTCTTTAAATATTTTCACTTTGTTGACTAATGAATTTCATTTAGGAATAAACGCTTATGCAGTGTAATTTACTTTTTGTGCGCCACAAAGTTACACCTATGAAAATTTCCATTTTATTAGCATGTTTGCTTTTCAGATATGTTTTCAAAGTACATTTTTGTTCTCCAGATAACGACGTAGTTTCTTGCTATCGTAAACAAAGTCCGTGGCAGACGTTAATGATTCACCGGAGTCGTGCACCTCCTAATTTTTAGCACACGTCGTCTAATTTCTTATTGTGGGCCACATCGTATATATACCCGACCATTAGTTGACTTATTTGGCGTCCATTGTTTTTAGCGACTGTTTCCTAATGTGATTCACTCAAGACGTTAGTGTTGATGTTGACTTGACATTAACAAATCTACTGCTGGTATGTGAAATTTTTTCGTCGGTGTATTAATTTGACCTACGAGACGTTCTTTTTGTGTATGTCACGCGACACTAAGCGTACTATTTTGGGCCGGGACGCCGAGAGGCGTGTCTCCGGTATTAATACATTAGGCCCGGCCGGTGAGTCATATGCCGTCTGAAAGCTACGTCTTGTTCCACATCCTTCATACTCTTCGGCTTACTCATTGCGGGGCGAACCCGGAATTGTTGAAAGCATATACACTTTCTTTGCATCGTGACATTGGTTTTTATTGTTTCCACATATATTATGTTTATTACCAACCACGTCAGTCTTCAGATGTTTCAAGTACGGTAAGAACAAAGGATTTTAAGCGTTGTTCTATTTCCGTAATGATGGTGAACTTTTGAGAATGTCGATTACGAAATGCGCTTTTTTCATTTCAAGTTCGCCACAAGTGTTAAAGTAGTGTTGGTATATAAACATCAATTTATCTCTTAGGCACCAAATATCGTGCAAAACGCACCAAATATCCTCAGCTTTGCACAAGATAAGATTATCGCTATTGCAATAATCAATTGATATTCAGGACCGATGCGTTGTCTATAGATTATAGTCTTGATATTAGTTAAGTTGGTATGCCACACATTGTGTTTTTAAAAATCGAACTCCCTTATCTTGGAAGAACAATATTGTGTGATATGTGTAGATTAGATTATTTTTTAAGTAATATTTCATTCAATATACTTTGTTTTATAAAAAATTATTTAATACGTATTGGCTGGTGAGTGAATGCGTGCGTTTGGAAAGTGGTAAAATAAAAGTATGTCCAATTTTCTTCTACATCATCATCATCTACCACTATTGGACACGGGTTTCCTCTCAGAACAATTAATTTCTATGGCCCGTTGCAATGCTCAAGTTTGGGTTGGAAGATTTCATATTCTCTAGACAACATTATGGGGAATTGTAAGATGTCCACGCTTTCCTACGATGCTCTTCAACATTACAACAGATATATAATTTCAAAGGTTAATATTTTTTTGCGCAATTATTAACAAATTTATCACGTTAATAAGCATATTAAAATACAGTTTTAGCTATTGATGATCAGCATAGTAACAGTGCTACCTTTGTGAATATCAGTAGGTCTTTGCCTATCGATCGCTTATCATTAATTTGATAAATGTTATCTTGCTACGTATCGCCTATATTTACATGTCACGATTTATATAATGCTGACTTGCGGTTTCGATCTCCTTTTGTGATAATACGTGCACCAGCTTCACTGACTTCTATTACTATACATTTTTTATATCTATTACTATTAAATTTTCGTATATTACTATACATTTTTCTTGTTGTTTTGGAATTAATCTAATGGTCACTATTGTTATTTTTCATAAATAAATAAATCTTGCCGTGTTTTGCTCACGCTTATGTATATTTTGTCACGATTAAATGTCAATTTTCACATCACTATACTATTTTTTTATTGACATATCCATATTGAAACATTTTTAATGTATCTCGACTTCGTCATCTGCGAAAACCGGTTGTCCGGAAGTACATGTTGTAATAATATCAATAAAAATTGGGTCCTTGTCGTGTTCGACCGGCTTCCCTATTACGGCAGGAAGTCGACTATTAGCAGCGGGTACAAGTATACCATGTCCATATGAGTTGTACAGGAAGTGAGTTATAGTGAACTATTCCCCTATTAAGCGTTGCGCTTGATGAATAGGCAGAGAACATGTATACTTGAGTCGAATCCAATTTGATCCCCTCGAACTAACCCTTCCGATTCAACGGTGGCATTGATTTGAATTGGTTAATAAAATCGGGATACGTTCAAGTGGAAAATTGTTTTTGAGAAATATTCATTGGCGATATCTATTTTAATACATCAATTTGATAATATTAATTCTAGTTGAGAACCTTGGGCTTTATATTTTGATGATCTGTCTGCACAACGGACGATGATGTTTTTCACACAATTTTGATGAAGACCTTGTTCAATCGAGAAGATAATAAATAGAGAGTTTCCTGCGAGTTCTAATTAAGCGTTGAGGCAAAATATGCAAATGGCTGGCAGAAATCGCTGTAGACATCGCAAATCAAAACAGGGTGGCGCGGCCGATGTTTAATTATGTAAATAAATTTTCATGCGTAGCAAGGAATCGTTAAACAATGCGCCAGATGAGGCTCCTCTCAATGGTAAAAGTTTGAATAAAGAACAGGCCTCCGGGCAGTTTCGTAGAACCGGTTCACAATCCTTTATTTTCTTTTTAACTTCTCCCCCACAACGCTTAATGAGTGCCTTGTATGTTTATTTTATTATATGGTAAATTATACTTATATGCACAACTGCTCTTATGTGCCAACTATTCATACAAATATATATATTTGATAATATGAAATCATACTTTTTTGTTACTTCGTATGTATGTAGGTGTGTGGACTATTACATTACGCATACGATTACGTAAGTTATCGCAGGTACATTGAACTCTGCGTTTACGAAAACAATTCTCGAGGTTAAATGAATTTAAGTGATAAAATCGCCCTTAATGAGTGCGTTTCGTAAAGAACCCTCCGTGGCCGGAGGCGTGGAAGTGGGAAGCCATCACCGGATCTAATGACGCGACATACTTATTTTGTTTAGATAGATCCTCATTAAAATAACTGTAACTAGATGTAGCTATATCGGTCACTAGTTCTTTCCAGAACCACGCGCGTTATTAAGTTATTCTATTGTAGTTTCTTTCGTAGACGTTATTGTTCGTTGGAAGAATATTTAGATTACAAGTATTCGTTGATTCGAAACATGTATGTGGTACCTGCATTTATTTTAAGTACATTCTAGATTATGTGTCACTAAAAGAACACGAAACGGGACATGCCGCGACGATTCACCATAAAATTTGTCCAGCGACTAAATTTGGCGCGGTCTTTAAATGTTATCACCTCATCGTATTGCGAATGCAAGCACAATATCTCATAATATTCTTTATATCCGTCCTCATAAACACAAACGGGCACGGTAATGATACCCGGCCGAGGGGAGAGACGCCTAACCGACCGTTACGGTCCCCGGATATGTGACCGCTGCATTTTATTACCACTTTGCTCTGCCACATAATCGACTTTCGTGATGAAGGGCTTCTTCACAACTAATAGTCACATGGCACCGGACGTCCCTCATACCATTTAACCATTGTAAAACACCCCTGAAATTCATAGTTTTACTCCTTTTATGCGTGTTGGATTATCTGTCACTAAGCTGCGGTCAAGTCCACGTAGCTCTGATAGCGTTGAATATTGCAAACGATCTGCGGTGTAAAGTAACGCTAGGGACGGTTGGAGAATTAATTGGTAAACGCTGGTGGGAAATGTCCATCTGCGTTTCTATTCTTCGGAAGGTTTGTTTATCGGCCCTCGGCCCCGGTTGCTATCGTTTGAAAACATTCGTTAAACTTCATCGGAAACAATGGCCATATTAAAAACTCCGACAATCCGTAAACAATAACAACTATAGTAGCGTGACGAATTTCGCTCCAAGGATTTTTGCTTCTGCGACGAGCTTGTACTCAGCGGAGGAGTGCAAAAAAGGGATCAGCTTAAGCTGTACTTCTTGGAACTAAGATGAAATCTTACATGTCTCAGCGTGTATCTATCTACCACATCTTACAATCAAAATGAAAGTGCAACAACTGTTTTAGCGGCAGAAATAGATTATTGGCGGTGACCATGCAAGATAGAAATGACCTAATTGACCTTCTCCGATTAGTGAATAGTTAATGTTGACTTATTATGGCTATCAAACATTCAGTCAAATAATGGATGACTTTCATTGTTTCAGGTTGAATTTATAGAAGCGTACTGCACACCTAGAGACACAGCGAGGCGTTCGCCACAACGCAGTCGCAGATCGCGCGAAACTCGCCGCTCGCCTGAAGCGTCTAGATGGCGATACGATTCCCGCCGCCACAACTACGACTTTGACTCGTGCAAGCGGCCATACGAGTACGAGACGAACAGACGCTACTACGCCAGAGAGTACGACGGCGATTCGGGACGACGCGCCTTCGACCCGGAATCAGCACGGCGACGCGCTGACTACGAATCGGCAAGACGCACGGACTTCGACTTGTCCGCGCCCGGCGTATCGCGACGCAGTCCTGAAAGCGCCCCAGAAGGATCGGCTGAGTCTCCACCCGAGCCAGCCCCATCTGCTCCACTGAAGCAAGACAGACAACCGCGACACCGTTCGCAACCTTATTACGAATCTGGTAAGTGAGTTTATCCATCTTTAAACTTATTGAAATGTGTCAAACGTGATTTCTCACGCGTAATTCAATGGTAAGCATCATAATTTATCCGAACATACGCAACTATTTTCAAGGTAATTACGAAACTCAGTCCGTCGATAATTTCATTTTGTGCAACGCATACCTATAGAACAGTTTTATTCGTGCTATTTATGGGTATAATGGATAATTGTTTAAGCTCTATTTGCTGTTTTGATGAAATCCGAATCCTCGTATCCGGTCGTGTTGAAACACAGCGTTCGTTGCATATACCGAGTATGCTAAATTTAGGTATATATCGACTGACATGGTAACGTTGTTTCTAAATCCCTCTAAACTATTATTTTCTACTAAGTAGCCACTGTGTGATTAAATGATATTCTAATATAAATTCCGTGTCTTAGCAAAGTAATTGTAGTTGCAGATTCAATTACTAAACATCTTATGAAAACATAATGAGAATTGGCAGTATCAAGAAATACAACCAGTATTGATACATGTTTATTGGATCTGATTAGCATAATATCAACATGAAGGTTACGTATTATCAACGTGTAGATAAATTAACATTGAACTCGATGTTTTTTTCTATATAATTGTTATAGGTGTTGACGAGTAAATATATTTTTAGAGTTAGATTCTATATTTTTTTTAGAATCATGCCAACTAATTCCACACCTCCGCTTATATAAGACCTATTCGTGAGCACAAAGAGGCTTTTCTTCTAACAACAATCTCGGCGAAGCCTTGTTAGCTATTGTTCTTGTGGCTAGAACAAGCATGTATCTAGTCCTGTCCATATGCCTGTGAAAAGAAAAAAAAGCCTTGGCATAGTTTATTATTTTCAGATTTGCGATAATGATTTTTTGTCCCCTGAACGGATTAATATTCAACATTTAAGAAGGTATAATTAGAATATTGATAATGTAAGATATAATCTTGTATTATAAGACTCAAATAATGTACAAAAAAAAATTTCCTACCTCCAATCTAGGTGTATCAATCAAATATGATATAGATACATACTGCAACAAATATGTCTTTCTTTTTAAGATAACACAGTTAAATGTCCTTAACAATTATATTAAATATGATAGTGTCTAACGTACATAGCCAACTTATACAATTTTTAGGGGTTAGTAAATTAACCTAGATCTATAAAAAAATAAGGAAAACCTTTAGTTAACATGTAGGTAATTTGGTAAAAAATGTAATGTGTTCATGTATATATTTTTCATGAAGTTCTCCTGATACATTTTTCAAACTGAAATAAAAACCAACAATACGGGATGTATTCAGGGACGTCATAGAAACTTCGCATGCTTACGATTTCAATTGAAACGAAGCAACTAGCAGCGATGAAAGCCTTCCTGAACGGGCGGATAGAGCCAATCTGTTATATAACCGTCCGAAGGTAATATTCAGTCATGAATCAAAATTGGCTCGCCGTGAAAACTTCGAGTCGATGGATTTTGCATAACGTTGCTGAAAACCGAATAGTTTTATTGAACAAAAGTACGAATAGACTGTATTTTATCTTTCAGATAACACGGCTATCAGTATCTTATATGCTAATATGAGGCTAGTGTTGTACCTATATCTTAGTGCCAGCGACTTTGAAGTATAAATTTTTGCTAATTATTCTTGTTAGAAACAAAGTAGGTAGGTACTAACGCCAGTGACTTGCAACACGCATTTCGAACGTGACAACTGGTAAAACTGAGTATTTCATAAAGATTATAGGCCTCAGCTAATAGCCGCCGCAGCAGCGTTGCAAAACAATGGGAGGTTTTAATCAGACCTTTTTCCGTTGGTTCGCGTCTAGACTGGGAAAATGTCCCGCTGTATACACAGAGGATTAATTGCGAAACGCTTTCAACTATGATTTTTTTTCCTCTCACATTAATACCACGAATGGATTGCGATGATCATGAGCAACTCTACCATGTAACGTACAGATAATGTGTTCGCAATCCACGTGAATGTAAAGAATGAGTACGGATTGTATTTATGCAAATATAACACTACTATATACATTTTGTTTTAAGTAATTGGCTAGTAAATAATGAGTGAGATCCGATATAATGGAGGCATATTTTTGAGAACGTGAATACGTAGAATACTAAAAAGTGCGTCAAAATAAATTAAAAAGCCGTCGATACATCTTAAGGAACTTCTCATATTCTTTTATGCATCGATTAAAGAATTTTTATGAGGCTCCGGCAGCTATTATTTTAGCAACGGCAGTACGTCTAGAAAGAATGTTCTAGAATCTAGTCTTTGATTATGTATACTCGTACGCCTGCTAATGATTATAGTGACGTATGTTATACGTATACTTTAACGTATATTTTTCATTCTACGTCAATTGTGCTATTGATATGCGCGTAGTGTGACGCGTTGCCATCATTATCGCAAATGATCTGTCAATATTGGCAAGAACGAGTCATGTCAGGCCTCGGATGGATGACCGTTAGACGCAATTTTTCCTAATTTCGAATTCTACAAGCTACGTTAGTTAACCTAATGATTTTATCAAAAGTTTTATACCGCGATGGCTGCCAGGTATTTCGAACACTATTCAAATAAGAAGGGGGATAAAGTTATCCTACAGGACTCCTCAGTAGCGACGAGAAGCCAGCAATAGAACATTGATATACAATATTAAATATTATATCCATATTCACATGGGTTGTCTTACATAGTCGTTTTTACTTTTACGTCACGTCGCTGAACATTATACTCGTACATTGATGTAATCTAATAATGTGATATTATGTTATAGTTTATCTTTATATATTATAAAGTTTACACATATGTATAAGTTATTACTTCTGCCATATAAAACGAGTGATATGTGGTATGTACTGAATGATTGATAATATTATTATATATGTACTTACACCTGCATACATTCCATGACTAAAGTGAATTTTATCAGTCTGCTTTGTTTAATCTTATCGTTGTATAAAAATCATGTATTACAATTATTAGATGGACTTTCGACTCTACGTTAAAACACACGGCGCTGTTACTTAATTATTTATTATTAAGTAATAAAATATAATAATTCATTGACCTTCGTTAAATATCATTAAAGAATGGTCGCGTATGTCCCAGGTCTGCAGTTGCCCCACCCATAGCCAGTAGTAGTATGTAAAAGCATTATTACATTCAATGTAAATAGAAAATTCCATCCATTAATGAGCTATAGGTATGTAAGTGTGTTTATAGCTACAAATATATGTATGTGTTTACATAATTACGCGTTACGTGTGTGTGTGTAAATACTAAACGATTGATTTTACTGATCTAGCGCCACTTAGATTCTCGTTTGTTCTATTATGTTTACCTCGTTAGTTGTATTTATGAATCATTCAATCGCAGAGGGCATCATATGAGTAATATATCTATAGTTTGGATATTTTATTTATGTTATCCTGGGATAAGATAACGGTTATGTGATAACGTTTATCACGCTACGAATTATATGTATCTATGATATTATATTTGGTGCGATAGGGATATTTTTTTACAATATAATCGTTTTTTGTTAATAGTCGGTATGCTAACTAACAGTTATTCGGCCGCGCTTACGTTTGCGAATTTCGATACCCAACTAAGTATTGCATTTTTTTTTAATTAATGTAAATTGAAATGAAATTGTACTACAGAGCATTATAATTAAATTTTCATCCAAACAAGTTCTCATATATGTGCGTTGTAATGAGTAGGTACCTACATCTTAAACATGGTTCATGGCAACAATTTGTTTTGGGGATGCTGTATCACCTTTATATTTCTCTTTATGCTAATTTTAGAGTCCCAGGTATTCTTAAAATAGACTTGCTGAACATTTAAACAATTTAGTTTGCTAAAATACTAAAGTTAACTCTTTGAAAATTGCTTTGTGAGGACATATTACCTTCAACCCACCCCTGGCGGTGCGTGTCAGAAAGAGATTTAACACCTTAATCGCTGCAATTCTATAAAGCAGGGTGCTGGTCGGCCACGTGGAAAAGCAATTACGTCGTCTAATGACGTCACTTAGATATCCCATATCGTTAATAGGCCATTGCAAAGTTGCTGCATGCTCTATATATTTTCAGGTGTTGCTTTAAGTATTGTAGTGGATTTAAGAATATTAATTAGAACGTTTTTTTACATTCTCGTTTTTCACGCTTCATTGTTCTAATTGTGGTTAACTTGACTGTCATTATCTGATGCAACTTGTGATTCATTATGATTATATATAACTATAAATGGTAGAAAATCAATCGTTTTCGCCGATTGTATGTCGTATATGGATATATAAATAATGTGCCTCATATGATTGCACATATATTTGCTTGTCGCTTGCAGGGAGTTTCAATCCAGACATTTTTGTGTTCACCACGCATTCAAGGGAGGCCTTTGTTACGTGAAGCAAGGAATTCTCATTAGGGTATTTCTGTGTGCCTTTCAAATAACATTAGCTTCGTATGTGCGACTTTGAAGGGGGTTAATGCATTCATTAACCCGCGCATGTTAAAAGTCCTTCAGGT
>DWEC01001246.1:0-13838 GCA_018245735.1 Microceris miodesmiata | reverse complement strand
ACATTAAGAAGTTACCAGTCTATGAAACCGGTGTGCGTTTATGAATATAGTGATATATGTAGGAGAAGTGCGTTAGGTCGTTAACTATATTTGGAACATGATGTTCTCTGCCTACTCCGAAAGGGACGTAGCGTAAGGACATAATAGTGTACATTGGTCAGTTCTTAAATAAATATACGACATTAAATTGAATAATTATGTAATTTAAATCCGAAGTTTTTTCAATGTCGCTGATCCGTACTATTTGGTGAGCGTTCGTCCCTAAATTACGCCTTGAGGGAAATTGTTCATGGCACCGAAACGTTTGTTTCGTTGTAGCACGTTGGGGACGAGCGTTGGCATCACATGAATAAAGAAATAACCATATAGGAATGCGAAACCGGTCTATAAATGTACATATATTAACATACTTGTGTTTCTTCATCAGAAACAAAGTAAACCAGCTTACGAGGATTCTTTATTATTTGATCACAAGGAAGGAAACTACCACGGCACTTATTATTAAAGGATAGTGCAAGTAAAAAAATTTAAGTGACTCTTTTATGTGATATCATTCCATGACATTTTCCAATAATTTGTTTGGAGGAGAATTATGCACAAAAAGGAAAAATTGTTTCGTGACGGGACGTGACCCTTTTGAATAATCTTCTTTTTTGTAATCACTTTTTAAAAACTTTCATCTCTACTTCCTCCTTCCCTAAAATTGTATGTAATATTTGCGCGCCATTTCATTAAATGACTCAATACACAAAGTTATATGGACAGGTGCCTCATTTATTATGCCGCAGACTAAATTTGTAGTTGGTTACTACGACTTGCCAAATTTGGGAAACTGGGCTTGGCTCGTTTGCCTTACTTTTGGAGTTTAGGTTAGACCAAATTAGACACATTGTTTGTGTTGCTTCAGTGAGTGACTAAGCCACTCATAAAAGCTAAAGCATATTTATAGAGCTTAAATGTAGTATCCTGCTATTTACATTCCTAATATTGGTATGTTATTGTAATTATTCGCTTACAAAAATCGCACATAGGTTATTAATTATTTAGTAATTTTCAGTATGGCCTTCATTAGTTATAACAAATTTACGGTACTGTTTTTGTTTATAGTTTTATGATACCCACCCATTATATCAACAACATAACAAAACGTAGCTGCATGTCACTTCAATAGTAACGAATTGTGTAACGAATCTTAAATTCGTATTTTCTAATTGTCGTCGAAATAAATAAAAGGTGTAATCCCGTGACATGTTACAAAATTGCTTTTCCCACGAAGAATACACATTTAAGGCAACCAATTACCGTGGCCTGTAACCATCAAGGTCTTTGCACATTTTCCATAGAAAGGGAAAACGGCGGAAGGTCTCACAATACTGGCCGCTCATAATAGAGACGACACGACTCTACAACTTGTCAAAGCTTATGTAATCGTACTTGTAAAGTTGCTAGAAGTAACGAAATGTTTGGCTCGCATATTGGCAAGTCGCCTAGCTATCAATATTCGTTACATATTTTGTTGGTTTAAACCTATTTGCACAAATAAGAGTTTTTCAACTCCGTTATGTTTACATTGCGGCTTTTAATGCTTAACATAAATGATGATTCGTTTTTACGTGTTGACGAAAAGTATTTTTTATTGAGTTTTATTTACATTTTATCTTATCTTATGCAATATGAATATTTTGAAATTTCCCCAATAAAAACATTAAATGTGATAGCTGACATCATAACACCATGAAAACACTATTGTTTATTATACAGCAAAATATTTTTACGCCGTGTCTTATACATACAAGTTTTTTATTTGAAATATATGTCTTCCATGTGTCTCTACAGCTCTTTTCAGAACTAGAAAATGGCACTACATTTTCGTACTTTACTCGCTTTTCTTCAGCTACCCTCTTTCCATAACAAAACGATGAAGTATTCAAATTCATGCTTACCTGTACGCTCTAGTAGGTATTACTTAACCCGTCACTCCCGACAAGTGTACCACCTACTTATACGGTGGCACGGATTTGTAATATCTGTGTTGATTTAACCCCATTCCTGCTCACCGCGCGTAGGACTGTTTGTTTTAAATATCAGCACGACGTAAACAGTTATACGTTTTTCATAGCTTTTTGCTAAATGGATCGATGGAGTTTTGTAAGATTAACGATGATTTTTTTATTATTTGAACTTAATATCTGTTAGCTCGTAGGGACAGAGTCATAAAAATATTGTTTTAAAATTTATAAACGCTTGATACTACCAAGCAAACAAATAAAAATAATATTATGTAATACTTAAATTTTTATTTAATTTTCAGTGCGTCTTTTAGGCAAACATTAATACTTAAATTAATATTAAACAATTTTTTATACGTGCATATAAATGCGTAGTGACCATAATTTAACAGACTAAACCTTGTTAGGGCGTATAACTTTTGCAGATGCGATCATGAACAGCGCGTACGTGAATAATTACTTCTTACCTTAAGAGAAGAAGCTGACGTGATGCAGATTGCTGCGACGATGGAGGAATGACATCCTTCGTAAAAGGAAACCAGTATATTTGTTGTTCATCTGTTCGTATCAGTTTCTTCGTATTATAGTTCTCTTTAGGATTTTCTATTAATGGTTACAGTATTTTCACGAGAGACAAAGACAAAATAACGCTGAAAAATATCATGAAATATGAAGAAAATATGAAGAAAAACGACAAACCTAGCGCGAACGGTTTACGTCAATTATAATTATGTATTAACTAATCTGTGACACACGATTCGCGGACGTGTAACAATGCTGTATTGAAACTAATATATACATATATATTATTAAAACACGAACTATGCTGAAATACTGTAATATATCTATCTGTGATTTCTTTTAAATCACACGCAGGTGAAACCGCGGGACACATCCTATAATATTATACAACTAAGTACATCTACGCAAAATTTATAACTTTATACAAAACGATAGATTGTGAATATAAATTCAATTATTTTAAGGCTGTTATTATTTATTTATTTATTTAATATTTTATCCATAACTATTAAATTCAGATAATATTAAAAGATCATATCAGCAATGGTTCACCACATTACACCAATTTGTACCGCTATGTACCGGCTCTTTAAATCTTGTGCTCCGACATGTAGGATGTGAGGGAGATAGGGTTAAGCTTTTCAAAGTTACCGTTTAAGAGAAACGCTAAAGGACTTGTAGTTTACATGAATATTAGTATTATACATGGGTAGCACTCGCTATTTAATATGTAATGATTTGTAAGACTTTTGGCTATTTGTATTAAGTAGAAAATTCAGAAAGTTCACTTGCATCCTTTTATCTATGATCCATCTCGTGAGTTTTGTCTTTGATCTGTTTTGTATTCATTTGGTTTCCGTTGGATTTGTACATACATTTATTTAATTGTTGACATTATTTTGATGATGTAATATTTAAAGTTACAAAACATACAAAATATAGGCGTTATTAAGAAATAGAGTCTTACAGTCAACATCTAGGTGCATACATACATACTCGTACATGCAATAGCTTGAACATTAAATGGAATTTCTTTGACTTACAAAATCACAGTTGTATCGTGCAATTGATGATCAGTGCCGCGATATTTCATGGCAATTTGTAAGCAAACGTATTTCATTGTAATTGGAAACAATACGTGTAGGGCTGAGTGAAGGGTCGGCTGACATTTGGACCTGTTTCGCGCGACGCGGCGCCTCGTGATGTATGTGATTTTATTTCTTTATTAGATATAATATATTTTCCGCAGTGTATGACCTAGTTGAGGGATACGTGAAGAGTTACATCACGAGTATCGTTTTCTTCAAACCTTATGATACTATTTGTTCAGCGTAATATTTTGACATGACGTGTTGACTAAAACCCAAAACAAATGTCTAGTGATGTAAAGTTATTGATGTCAGTTTTGCACAATACATGATATTTATAGGCTATATAAATTATTTGTTATCTCACAAAACTTATTCACTGAAAATGCATTGTCCAGCTCTGTTCACAAAAATCTAAATTTATATTCAAGCAGTCCTATCAAATTCGATTCTGGCTACGTGAGATCCCGGTGTGAAGTATCTGAACAGTGTTGAAAAATTGGCAAAATATAATATATGTAACAAGGTCGTAAAACATTGTTTTGTTCATTATTATAATTGTTATCATTATATCATTACATCGGGTTGTATATGAGAAAAGCAGAGAGCACCAAGTGTCAGAAATCGCTATCCTCACCAACCTGACGTGCTTCATCTACATTCATATTTTGTTTAAAACTGACATAAATATATCCTTGTAAACATCGAAGCTGTAATACATTTATTACGTGCACGTGGAACAGCGCAATGTTATTTTAATGCGCTTTAATCAAACGATCTAGTTGTTCGATGTGCGCAGCGCGCCAACGTGCGCTATTTGTCATTAAGCCTGTGTGGTCGTAAACAGGTGTAATGATCCGCTCACAATGGAGTCGTGATGTTGATGTTACGAGCAACCCATTGATTGAATGATTGAACAATATAAACAACATTACTATTTATAGTCACAGGTCTAGATCTTTTTTATTTACTTATAATAATATTTCGTGTAACCTTAACAAAAATGACTACTGTTTTGTTCGAATTCATTGAACAATTCCATTGACGCTTTTTGTAATCTAATAAGGAAGTTATCAAAAATTCAATGTATCTTTGACAGATATTTATTATGCAATACCATTGTTTAGAAAAAAATAAAAATTGACCGCACTCGGTTTGCGTAGTCCTTATGACTAAGTAAATCGTAAAAAAAATATTTGAGTGCATTATATGTATAAACTATAGATATATGGTCAATTTCTAATGACAATATTTTCTTATCTAGCTCTTGAAATATCCTTTGAATTAAAGTTAATAAACACGTTAATACATTTTTTTAATTCGATGAAATTTCAAAACGTTTTTCCTACTCAGTGCAAATATACATAGGAATCTTTTTGTGTCTTACTTTTGGGTATGAGCTTCACTTGTGGCGAGTAGAAAAAGACAAGAGTCAAATGTCAAGTTTTTGATTAGTTATTTGAACTTACTCTGTAACGTGGTACAAATAGATATAAAAAATGCTTAGTTTTTACGCCACTTGGTCGAATACAAAACAGGTCTCCGACAACTAACCGCCAAAACTCGGTGCAAGGCGAGGAGCACGATTTCCTAGAGCATCCCGCTTCAACGCGCCATTTTTTTCATAATAAAGTCCATAAATATTGATTCCACAAACCCTATTGTGCGATCGAAGACTCATGAATTATTTATAGAACCGGAACCTGATATCGACGAGTTTGGCAAGATTTCGAAAACAGATTGGGCACTCACAATCGTTTGGTCGGCACACGTAATGAAAGTGTGCTGTACGATTTATTGTCAAATTTGAAGCTCGCATACAGAGTTCAATTTAATAAAATATACACTATAATTCAGTATGTATGTACATAATAGACGTGCGGATATCGTTAATTACACAGTCAGCACTAAAAGTCTTACGTAAAAATGCTAAGAACGTGACGTAGCTGTATCTTTTCTCACGTGTGTGTGATTTGTACATCCGTTATAAAACGTCGTCTTTCAGCTTTACAAATAGTATTGAAGATACATATTGTGAAATTAATAGGGAAGTGCGCTTTAAACGCTCTGGACAAAAAACATCTTCACGTGCGTTTATATTAACATAACATGAACAGCTAATATAGCGGACATGCCCAAATGCAACGAACATCTCTGCACAAAGTCCACATTCGCGTTTTCCGATCGGCCAACATTTTAATTATCGCCTAGCATCTCACTCTGTAGGTCCTCTGTAGTTCAAATTCTGGAGCGCACCTCTTTACAAAAAATGTATATTATAAGTTTAAATATTAGCACTTGCCGTAACGGTGAAAGAAAATATAGACAAGACTTCTCTATACTGCTGTTTAAGGCGTGAGATGTGTGCCAACTTACATTTGGCCACCGTGGCAGACTGTGGCCTTAACATTTCTAATTCTGAGAGCAAACCCATATACACCCCTAGAATCATTGCAGCAAGTGATATTTAACCTTAAATTCACATTTTTGTCAAGAGGTGTGTGCCAAAACTTAAATCCAGGATCTTTGACATGCAAGACTAATTTCTAAATCACGAAACTATCATTGCTTATAAATACTTAGATTGCACTGGTATATAAATAACATTTTAGTATTTGCCTTCAACAATTACAATTTCTTAGCTCGTTTGTTTCAAGTATGAAATCGTTACCAAACGTTAGTACAGCAGCCTTCACGGTCAATTTGTTGCCGTCTCGTTCATTTGTTGTTACGAACATTTGTAAGGAGGATACCGCTCAATGAATACTTCGCTTTGTTGCGACACATGGACTTTGGGTAAACTCCCAAGCAATTCATTTCGAAAAAAGGTACGTTAGGTATTTTCGTTTTGTTATTAATGAAGAGGAAGCGGATGAATGGAGAGAGATTTCGTAGAGTTTTCGTAGAGTTCCGAGAGCAGAGCCGACCAGGAAACTGTAAGTTGTAAACATGTGTAATGATCCTAAGGCCACCTCTTGAGGCATATTTTATGGCATCATCATTACCGTCATCCTCTAGATATCCACCGCTGGACATAGGCCTCCCCTAATCCACGCCACTCTTTCCGGTCCTGGGCCTTCCGAATCCATATATTGTACGATATATATTCACATATTTATGGCATATTTACGATCTATTGCTTTACATTTTAAAATCTACAACAAAAATATACCACAGCTTAAGCTGATACATCAATAGAGCTGCAACAAAAGTTATATTAAGGTTTTGCCACTAATAACTTCAGTTTGTTGCGTCAAGCCTCTCTGGGGTACTCCCACGCGGGCCACGGTGAGAATGAAAACCAGTCGTAATAGGAACATGTCTGGACCGACGATCTTAAAGTTACACCTTAACATTCTTCGACTGATTACAAAACAGTTTTGTAATAATCAGCCATATGCCCGCTTGTTTAATAGACCTGTTAAAATATCTGGTGATTGATTGTCACTTGAAAGTTCGATGACATCTTGATAAGCGATTATCGTCTGTGAACGTATAATTGTACGTAACATTTACATTCAGCGTGACATAGATGTGTGACTTGCAGACATAAATATGATAAATTATTATTATTATGACATCACGTCGTTACATCGTCACGTCACGTTACATCGTCACGTCAGGTCCCTTACAGGGAAGACAGAGAGCATCAAGTATCAATTATCTTCATCCCTACTGACTTGACGTGCTTGTTCTATATTGATCACTCTTCACACAAGCATATCTATTTTTTTAATGATATTTAATTATTCATTTATATAGCTTTATTGTTAAATCAATGCAATACAAATTGGTATTAACTGTTAACGAATCGAATTGACTAGCCACTGAGCGTTGATTCGGTTCTTAATTACATGATATTCAATCACAAGATTTATGATGTATGACGCATACATGTCATAATGAATATGATGAAACTAAAGGTTGACCAACAGGAAGTTAACGCCCCTGACTGCGAGACGTTATGGGTATTTATGTCAGCGTGTGTTTACCTTCAACGACTTTTTTGAGAACCTCACGGCTTAGACTAGGGGGGATATGTCTAAGTTATAACACTACGAGTATGTCTATCAAAGATGTCTAAACACACCTTTCAAAATATAAAATTATTTTTTAACTTTAATCACTTGTTTTCAATATTGTTGATTTCATTTTTCTTATAATAGTTGTTAAATTTAATTAGCGTTGTAATTGTTATAGTTTAAATACTAATGAATTTTTTTTATATTTATTTCCAAATTGTTTATATTAAAACTGGAATTGAACATTTTTTATATATAATAATATTACTATCGGTTCTCCATAGAACTGGCATAGATACTAAGAGACGGTTCTGAAGAAATAAATTCAATAAGTTGTCGATGAACTGGTAGGAAATAGATTTTGTGACTCTATAGATTTCCATTAAATTCCAGGAGGACAGCAGGCTCGTTTGCATATATAAATAATATTAAGATATTTAAATTTAATTGCAATTTTAATCGGATATGCGGAGAATGTAGCTAAAAGCAAACTATTTAAAAGCAATTTAAATAGAAAATGAATCATTTTTCTATAAATATAGAATCTAACAAATGCTTGAATGGGTCACTAAATGTTAAGTGGTCATCAACCTCCGTGGCTACTGCCAGCAACTCCTGAGCTCTCTAAAACCTTTTCTTCGCTATTCCCTTAGCTTATTTTATAACACGTCTTTCTTAAATAACTCCAATTTAGTGCTCTCAGAGCGCCATAAAAGTAAATTAATTTTACATTATGTGGAAAAATGCGTAAATAAAATATTCTCAAATGCACATTCTCAAAAGAAGCTGTTATTCTGTCATACTCAACCGTCTATATCTATTTCCACTGTTGTAGATTGATCTCTGCCCATGATGGGCAGGAACGATGCCATAGTTATACCATTTTGGACGCGTGCGGAATGAGATTTCGCACGAGTTATATAACTGTTATCAGTAAGATAACAATCGGGCGAAGAAGATCTTCAAGATGTTCTCTTTCAGCGTCATAATAGGTGATATTTTATTCGTCGTACATACTAGTAACTTCCTAAAGGTAGTGGTACGTTTAGGGATTTGAACCTAAGACTACCGGAATGCAACTCAGCTGGAACTAACAGAACGGAACTCAACTCTGGAACTCAGACCTCATAATCATTGAGCTGTATGTAGCTACTCTTGAAAACACGTATGTAATATAAATCGTTTGTTACATTCTTCGCTTTTTATTCGCAACGTTGCCAAATTCAGATATTAAATGTTAATAAGATATGTTCAAGTACGATTTTAATGTTTGAAAATGAACTTTATCTTTCTGTTTTAGGGCTGTGTTTCTTAAATTGAATGCAAAGAATAAAATTGTGAGTTAAAGAAAGTATTTGTGCGTGTGCAAGTTTCCTTTCTTGATGTGAGGGAGGTCAAGTGACTACTGAGTCATTGGTTTTGAGGTCTTGTATGGGAAGGCTGCTCGTGGTTTCTCCGCTACCAAATTTATACTATACGGATTTATTGAGGATTATTGATAGAGCCGTTGTAGACAAAATTTCGAGGCCAATGCTGCACATAAGACGATTGATAGGACACTTTATATGAGAATGTATCTCATAGAATCAATTCAAACACATTTATTTATGTATTCTGTGCCTTTGGAATTTCTCGGTGTTTGATGTTCGTTTCTATTGAGACATTCGTTGCGATGCCGAAAATGAATGATTTACTAAAAATTATTAATTGATTGAAAATATTAAACAGAAATAAATATGAATATAAAACAATCCTGAGTCTAAAAAATAATTTAATTTTTGGTGTTTAATTGCGATCACTCCTAACTTACAATACACGACAGAACGGAATACTATTGAGTTAAGACCAGATTACATTACCCGGATGCTTCAGGATAGTTTCAAATTTTCATTAACGTTTTACTAAGAAAATAATCACAGTATCAAATTGGAACAATTACTCATTCTTGTCGGATAATGGTACATTTATCGAGAAATTGTACTTTCTGATAATTATATGCGATACATATATAGATATAAAAATGAATAATAAATAATTAAATGTTAATCCTGATTTTAATTAATGACTAATGAGATCACTGTAAATATGGGACTGTCAAGCTAGGGTAAAAATCCATTGTGCTGTAATCTTAGAAAAAATAACCATCGACATTAGTATTTGGATATCCAATTGGTCCCAGTATGTATTAATATTACAAACCAGTGATTACTGTATAATTCGAGTAATAAGTCTAATAAGAAACAAACATTATCCCATTAGTTCTGTTCACTTCATCCTCTGAAAATGAAACACAATAATAACGATGCTTAACGCTCTTGGTTCCGACGAATATTCCTAAGGCGTGGGTTTCATAGTCATATACGTCAAGAAAATTACACCAACGCTTAGATTATATAGATATCTCAATTCATTATTCAGATACTTGCCCGGAGGGAATCGAACTCTGAATTAGTGGTGCGGCAAATATGGGTTAATTATTTATATTTCCTAACTTAGGGATCTTCAAAAAAATAACAATCTCATTCGAATATCCGTTTGAAGGCCCACATTTAATAACTTAGTGTATTATAATTATAATAATATGTCTTGGGATACCCCCACACACGACCATTTGATCCCAAAAGTAAGTGGAAGATAATCTGTGTTATTGCTGATAAATTGTTTTTATATACAAGTAGTCAAAGAATAAATGCTTGTGCTCATTATATAGTTATAGATTACTGTAGCGTTAGCATGTATAATTTTACATTAGTTTATTAGTATGAGCCATAATATTTAGTGGCTTATGTGCAAGGGCGTAAACGAAAGGCGTTGGATGGAATGCTTATGAGCAACGGCGTTAACGAAAGGGGATGCGACTTAAGTATGGTGTACTTCCCTACCATCGGCGTTAAAGTTTATTATATCACAAATTACCCCAAGCTAATGAGGAACTTCATTTAAGCGCTGTGGAGGATATTGTTTCATTGATGTTGAGGATATTGTTAACATTTATGCATGATAATTGGAACTTAATGTCTCACTGCTGCAGACACCGGTTTATTTAATTAGACACCGTTCACACAGCGACAGTGATTGAAATATTTGTAACTGTCACTCTATAACACAGGCAGTGATTTGTTCGATAGTTTTTGGTAAATAAACTATGTATAATTGATAATTGATGCATTAAAACACAATGTTTGACTGATTAATCGTGTAACTGATGAAACAGGTCAGATAAAATCATAATAAGATATACATGTTGACAAACATAAATGAACACTTTGTTGTTGATAAAAAATAAAAGGAAAACGGCCTGTGAAGCCCTTAGAAGCGCGGCAGACTTTTATTTGGTCTTATCCCTCTCATTCGGAGAGACGATACGAGTCCAGCAGTGGAACGATAAGAGTCGAAGAACAATAAATAATAAATCTTTTTGTCCCTGATAATTATTAGATGGCTGGGTGTCGATGCAAATCAAGACTTTATTGACCCACTAGGTGTAATGCTAGCTGAGAATTAGACGTCTCCAGGACAAGTGTACCCGTGGGAAGAATCATGGAATGTGGAAGCATAATGTCAATTTTGTAAGATATTTGGAACTCGTTGCTTTCTGGCTATGCTGCAAAGTGTCTGGCGTAACGGTATAATATAAATAAATAGAATGTGTACTCGTAAATCGAGATAATAAGTTATGTTTAGATAAAATATTTTTAAAGAATGAAAACGAATTGCGCGAGTGGGTATATAAAATGTTAGCTAAACGAAATATTTTTAAGCATTACTTACCTACACACATCTGTATTCAAGATGTATAAATTGTTTAAGTTTCCTAACGCCATGGACGTGGCGCTGTTCGTGCCCCGCAGTACCGGTTCGAAGGATCTTGGGTGCGCCTATCTGGTTTTAGTAAAAATACTGCTGACAAAATATAATCACGTTCCCACATGTTACACAAATTATGACTGCTTCGCGACCATGGAAAAAGTATGCAGAGAAATGATACATACGTTTTTGTACTAATCGTACAATTACAGTGTACTTTAAATATTTGGGATGATTTTAATTTCTATTGTTAGTCAGATATTATCTATGTCAGAACTGAACGGAGATTTTTGTAAACTACGAACCCTTTGGATTAGTAATTTGTTTTACGTATAAACACTGGCACACACACACAAATATATTTAAGTGTTTGTGTAATAAGGTAGTTAAGAGGATCTGTCATATCGTTTCTAGTTTTATGTTTATTTTTCAACGTCAATACTTATTACTTACTGCTCGACCTTGACATTCTTATGTGATTTGTAACACGTTAATTTGGATTATGGCGTCTTTGCAAATAAATTGAACTTCAAATGTAGGATTTCTGTGTTACATTAAAAAAATATTATCTTTATTATTAATATATCCTCACGCCAAGTCCATTACGGGTTAGTCCGAGAGTACAGAAAGCTAAATATTTGTATACTGCTCCGACTTGCCTCTTTTCGATCATCACTCCCGTAATACAAACATATTATATTATAGATTATAGTATAGTATTAAATCCACTGTAATTGATTTCGATTAACGACTCTAATACTATGGTTTTAATGTAACTCTTAATGAATATGTGTGGCTGTGAGGATATTATAATTAATTACGATTCTCAAGTAACCATAAAATGTTAGTGCCTCACATGTTAGCAATGCGACTTTAGAGTAAGACTTCATTAAATTGTGGCAGGCACTAGAGATTTTTCTGAAATCCATAAACTGTAACTAGTAACATGATATTTATTCATTTTATTATAAATTCAGATGGGATTATCGAAACATTCTTGTAAAACATGAAATGAAAAATTAATGAATCGTTGTTATCCGAAATAATTGAAATAAAAATGTTTGTTTTGTTTCTCTAAGAAATTATGGGTATTTATATAATTGTAAAAGCAAGTTATTACGTTGTTATCACTGCCTTGCACGTATTCAATGATTGTAAGTGTGTTTTGAAAGTTACGTGTTAGATCGGGCAGTGGACGATAAAAGTAGTTGTTATTCTATGTCATGTCATTCGCTGCTCTGCACTGGAGCAGCGCGGCGGACTATTGTGCAGCCCTTCCGCGTCTATGGAGGTTGTCAACGCCCACCAGTGGGATGTAAAAAGGGTAATAGACAAAACGACATAATGACATTTTGTATAAAACATAGCGTAGTTTAGTTTTTGTGTTTCCTGCACGTGTCAGTGTCAGACTAAAATAGTTTTAGTGTTAAGGTATCCTCAAGCTATAGCACTAAGTAGCATCGATATAAGTGTGTAGTGTGGACTTCGTGGACTATGCTAATTTTTCGGTGGAAAACAATACAGAGAAAATAAATCTTATTCTCTTTAAAAAACTGTCTGACGAACATAACGTAATTAAATATTTCTGTTTTAGGATTATTTAAAAATATAAAATACAAATAATCTGGAACTCGGTGTGCGTGTATGAAGAGTGATGAGTGTGTAAGGACAGAGATATTTGGAATTTTGTTCTCTCTGCCTGCCCCAGTACGAGATCCGGCGCCGACGTGTTTATATAATAATGTATAAATAACCTTCCGTCCTTTAGATCTCATTAATGTCATTATTTAGCTAGCGCCTACATCCGTTGCGCTCACAAAATAATCGTTTCTTAGAAATGAGTTGTTGTTAACGATCGAATTAGCGATTTCTGTGAAATAGTTACGGCTTGTAGGATATATTGTATCTAAGACCGTTATAATATATAATACGTTGGACGTGGGAATAGCATATTCTCATATGTCAGATACCTGGCGTAGACGCGCTCATTCTTGCCCTTTTTTTGGAAACTTTACTGTACTTATACAAGGCTCTTTTCCACTTATTTAAAAAGAATCCTGGAGCACTTTATCTATACCGCAAGGTAACATAGCAATAATTTTGAAATGTCTACTAAGGTATTGGAATGTTTACTAAGGCAGAAGGAAAAGACAACAAGGACAAAACGAGATAAGTATATTCAACCAAATTCTATCTATTTACAACCCTTTGAAAACAGCGAAGAACGAAAAGTATGTTGTATGTCTCAAAGATGTCTCACCATCATCATCATCATTAGCCTCTAGATGTCCACTGCTGGACATAGCTCCCCCCCCCCCCCCCCCCCCCCCCCCCCCCCCCCCCCTCTCCCCCCCCCCCCCCCCCCCTCCTAAACACTTATTTTATTTATT
>DWEC01001245.1:0-13839 GCA_018245735.1 Microceris miodesmiata | reverse complement strand
AGTTAACAATATATAACAATTGTAACGGTTAGAACACACTAGATTTTCTCAGGATATAATATACAACATTAATCACATATAACTAGTAGTCTAGTAGTGACTTGGAGTCTGGATCCGTGCTCAGTGTATGGTATATGGTATTCCATGGTGGGACGTAAACGTAACTGGAGAACTGTGGAAGTACACTACACTCCTCTGCCTGCTCGTTCGGTAATTTTTACATTTATTCGTTCGGTTTTTTTACATTGATCTATATACAATATTAATACCAAAATCTGTATTTTGTATGTCACACAAAAATACTAGGAGTGGCGAAAGAGCGAATCCTAATTGAATCAGCATTTTAACTACATCATGAATACTATGATAATATTTTGGGTTAACTATTTCCTGCGCGGATGGCTGATTTCAAACTAGACAGAGTCTAAAGCGAGTAGACGGCTGATAAACTGTACTTATAATTCTATAAATACATACGTGTGTAGATAATTTTATAAGCCGATATGAAATAAAATTAATATTTGTATTGGATGAGAATCGAATCCATAATCCTCAACTTAGAAGCCCGGGTCATTGAATAAATACTAGACAAATGGGGCGGCTCTTCTCTTCTTCTTCGTGATTCGTTCTCTCACTGCTGAGGATCGTGGCTTCTTTGCGTCAACAATCTCTTGATAGCGTCTTGCCAGTTGGTCCTGTCTTCTGCGCCATGTAGAGCATCAGTGATGTTCCGAGTGCGAAATAAGCGTGATAGTATATTATAGCATGTAAGAGCTATAATAGTGTGGCGTAATTAGGAGACCGAAAGGTTTACAGCTACAAACCTTAATAGACGCGTTAAATATGAAAAATTTATCCAGATTCGGTGTTTTTGTACATGGAATTGAACTAGCACGGCAACTGTTTGCCAAAAACTAGGAGCTTGTGTTATTTTCCGTTGACTTTGACTCTACGTACGAAGCATTCATCATCAGTTTGTAGAAGGGAAAACTGGGGCGTAAATGTTGCCAGTATCATTTTTCATTATGAATGTATCTTATGTGTTTTCTTGTAGATTTACCAAAAAAACTGAAGTAGTGTTTAAATAGTGCAGACTCGTAGAATAAACCTCGATTAGTTGTATTTCTGGAGAATATTTTTTTAAATACCGATTTTGTAACAGAATTTTTCGTTTTAACAATTTTCGGTTGAGAACTTTATTTTGGCAGAACACAAATATCCCCATAAGCCGCTTGTCACCACTTACACCTCCCATAATATAATGCAATTGTGTGCCCTAACCTTTACCTCAACTACAGACCCATGCAATATTTACGACGGTTGTATGTGACAAGTTTACGGTCGCGTTACTTGCACGCCCTCTGTCAGAAACAAAACACAAACACCTACAGCATTGTCGACCTTATTCACTTGTAATAAAGCTGAATACGCTCGCCTGCAGCTACGAACATTTTCTTTATGACAACACTTATTGTTTAGTTTTCCCGTGTGGAGGATAGATTCTGAGAAAATTTCTTTACGGCTTTTTATCTTTTAACATCGGCGCAGTTTATTCCATTTTTTGTCTTAGTATTCGGATAGTAATATTCTTTATTATTGATAGGGTCAGTCGGATGGTACACTTGGTGGAATTGTACTACCTACGATCAAATAAATTTTGAAAAACTCTTTATGCCCCAAAAACAGCCAGTTTCATTTCTTATAATATGTGTATGTATGTTTACATCTCTTTAATGAAGATTTATTTAAGTTTGACTTTAGCATCACCAACATCCAAAACACGATGTTTTTTTATCATCGTCATTCATCATCATTAGCATCACAATCAGGCCCTATTTATAGTTCCACAACGCAACCTGTCCCAATACGCAGTCTAGTCCAAAACTCGTCTACCCCCAGGGCCAGCTCTTTTGCGATGTATGTAAGTACATATGGCTAATATACTGCCAACAACATATTATTAATCTTTTGATCTCTTTGTATAAGTAGTAATAAGGTTATTCATGAGAGTGATACGTACATACTTACATTTCTTCACGCCAAGTGTCTTACGGCGTAGTCAGAGAGCAATGAATCATTCATCATCATTATCAGCCCACTCCTGTACACTACTGAACATAGGCCTAGTATGAATGTGATGTCATGAATGTGAAGTCATGAATATGAATCATAAATGATTTATTGTCTGTTTTTATTAGTGTGCTAAAAGAGAAGTACCCAACGTTTACATCTCTGTCCCTTTTCATTCCTTCAACAACTTTTAACCTTATTCCAGTGTATACATATGTATGGCACAGAATTTGTCGCAAGATCTCGGTACATACACAACGAGATAAATACATTCATACATGTATTATCACGATAGCAAGCGTACAAACGATTTCACATTCTATTCGTCGTGTTTACATTATTTGTAGCTGTTTGTGAAGCTTAATATTTGCTAAGTATACATAATAGTCAAAACGATATGGGTAAAATTGTTTGAATATCAAAACTTTAGGGTAACAATATTTTTTTATAATTTTTATTGTATCTATATGTTTTACTGTATAATTTTACATGAACATAGGTGTATTATTATTATTATTATTATTTTAACTTACGCCAGAAATATTATGGAGTACGCAGAGTTTACCGAATGCCAAATAATTGCCATTTAATTTTTTGTTTGTACGTATATGGTGAGCGTTATGATTGATATGAATACACAAGTAAATATATAAATAAATTGATGATTTATGATTGATATGATTACACAAGTAAATATATAAATATTTTTTTTACAATTGTTGTATCAGAAATATGTTGTTTTCTTTGCTATATTATATATTAGCGCGATACAAAACTCAGTCCATACGTAGACTTTAAGTTCGTTAGAACATTGATATTCAACCTCTATGGAATACATCATTCTCCACTAAAGTAAACCGGCGCAAGTAATAAATGTGTCTATGAATATTGACGCGTGCCACCATTAATCGACTTTCGCCTGACCGTACTAATTGCTCGCCGCATGAATCAAATCTGATCGACGACATTCATCAAACATTTTGCGTCAAACTTGCTAAGCATGAAGATTCACTTATAGTAAATTGGCTTTAAATATTAATATATTAAGTTATTGAGTAATGAAGCTGTATTGATGGTAATTTGACTGCCATCCAAATACGCTTGTTTTATGGTGTGTGGGATTCATGATGTTGGGGCAACTGTTATGATCGGTATAATCTAAGTCGTAATTATAAATATATAGAATATAGTATGCATTTATTAGTTCCAAGTTTTAATTTATTTACACCTAAATCAATCATAAATTTATCCAAATCAGTTCGACGCTCCCATATGTTCATACCGTCATTATTTGAATCTACCCGCTGGCCGTACCATTTGCTCGCATTAATATATCGGCGGTATTCATCGATCATATTGATCTATCGTGTGAACTTAGTGACGAAATATTAATTTACAGTAACCCTAGAGTTAGGGCGCGTTCTCAGTACTAGATACATGCCAAGCGGGAACAAGCAATCCTTGGGGTGTTTATACTGAAGTGAAAGTTAATATTGTGTTACAATTCGATTATCTTTTTTGTATTTTATATTTCGCCTGGTTTGCTTCTTTAATAGATAAAGGATAAGTAATATGAAACCCGAAAATTTAAATTACACGTGGTAATTTATTATAAAATATTTTTGGATTTACTTATAAGACGCAAATATCTGCCAAAGATCGCTGCCTTTGCGAAAATAGAGCTTTATACTTATAATGAAATCATTATGTTTCACGTACAATTTTATATTAACACTCCTAAAAATTTACCACTGGACTTGGTCCATACATGAGCTGACCGAGCTTTGCGTGGCCTAATTTTAGTACAATCCCACGTTTCACCAGTTACATTTTACGTTTAATGTATGGCAATAACAGAAGATCCTATTGCCATACACGGGGCACAAATCCAAATTCCGAGTCATTACTAGAAATTTCTATTAGGAAATCTAAGCTAGACAATCCAAGTTAGAATATCCAATAGTACCCGACCTGGGATTCGAACCCAGATCCTCTCGATCAGCAATCGCGCTTTACAATCACTCGATCTATGAAGTAGTCACCACTTGACCAACGGGACAGTTCACAAAAAATGTCAGAAAGAAACACATAGTCACACAACATGTTCCAAAATATCCCGAACCACAAGATGTAATCGATCGGCCGAAGCGCACAACTTCGGCACATCATTAGTGTGATTTATGTAAACACTTCCTCATGCTTATTTGCGCTATTTGTGAATGTAGTTTGTGGTTATCGAGTTGTGGCTTCGGTGCTACACGATATGTTACATTATGCATGACTGTTTTTTACTTAGCAAACGTCGTTAACGCTCACGTTACCTGAATAAAACAAAAATCGGTATTTGGTCTTTATCTTGTCTTAGCGTAGGCGACGCAGGAAGCTGTGTTTTATAATCCCCAACCCGCATGCCCAGTTTGGGGATTATGAGCAAAACTATCTTTGCATGTCTCAAGCAGTGGATAAAGCATGCTGATGATGATGAATCCTAAAAGTCGTGATTGTCTTGTGATTTAATATATCTATCTCGTTTTTACTTGAACGGAGAAGATTTTTCAAAAGATACATCCTTGCTATTGGATGACTGTTAGGGAACAAATAAGAGCATTTCTTATTTGAAGTTCCCAGTTTTTGTTAACAGAATTTCTTAAGAGCAGAACTGAGATCTTAAAGGAACGCGACCAATGCCTCTCTTGTAACCGGCATATCCAACTCCTCACGAAATGGCAGTGCAATCGTCATTCCTCTTGTAGGCGCGATGTCTTGAGACTATTTCGAATTAAAATCTTTCCTAGAATTCCATATAAATGATCAAAGCTACTTTAACCACAGATGACTGCAAAGGTCTTCCGCCTAGGAAATAACTTGATGCTAATACTAGGACATGGAATGCTCCTGCGATATATAAAAGTAAACCAGTATAGGTATACTGAGTGTTGTCTTGATCTATTCCATATTAGCGTTACATTGCCAAAGACCGACCACACGCTACCCATCTTAATTTAAAAGAATAAATTGCAAATCACTATCACACTAATGGCTTTAGCGGTTAAAATGAAATATTTATTATGTTAATGATAGTATCATAATAAGAACGAATTAAAGTACGAATCATGTTACTCAATATAATGATAACAGTGACAACCGATAGTTAGATAAAAAAAGCATTGTTAAGTAAAGCTCAGTCTAACAATAGCGTTACATGTGTGTATAAACTTTTCAAAATCTTGACTAAATCGGAGTCGTCAAATTTTCAAATTTTCGTATCGTCAACGTCGACCCGTTTCTCAGAGAATTATTGCGAACACAGAATTCTATAGCGATTTGAAATTTAGAAAACAAACTCTACAAACATAAGAACACGAACGCAAACAAAACGTTAGCATCGAAGTAGTTTACGCCTTCCGGTTATACAGACGGCGACGATAGTCATTGTTTGTTGAAAACCTACTTGGGATATTGAGACTTATTGCAGACGAATTAGGCGCAAACTTCAGTGAAATTCCTATAAGCGAGATGAAATTTTAGGCGGATTGTACCAGTGCACCTAACAGGATAGATTAGCTTAACAATAGAACAATTATGTTTTCATAGAGAGAAATCCCTAAAAATATTTTTTTATGATCAAACTACCCTCAAAATGAAATATTTATGTTCGCTAGAGGCGACTATCTCAATGCTCAGTAATGACAAGGTATTTGTGCTCAAGTTATATAAGGTCATCTGACTACTTAACATAAACTAATCGGTCCTAACAGCTCTTGTAAAAATTAAATGAATATATTGTAACAGTCCTGGACCTAATAATAATATTTATTAACTAATGGTCATATTAACATGTGATACGTTTGATACTAACTGACATAAAGAGTCTAATTTTAAATTTTGTTTAATTTGTTTTTAAGTAGAAACGACTACTTGGGCTTTCTTGTTAGATGTCCACGGGCGACGGTGACGAATAACAGCAGGTGTCTTATCTGCCTGTTTTCTAGGCTAAATATAAAAGAGATATAAAAATATGCAATATGTTGCTTCTATTAACGAACTACACTGTGTCTAAACGCAAGCAGTTAGCGAAACAAAAGAAGTGCAGAGCAAACTGCGCACGGTGTGCTGAGACGATGTTCGCGACTCTCGCTTTTGCTGGCGCCTTAATCGCTCTCGGCGCGGCGCAGTACCAGTACTCAGCCGTTCAAGGTACACAATAGGAACTACGTTGTTTGTATTTTAAAGAAACGGTAAAATCTACCATTGATACAGTAAAAAATGTACAAATACCTGTCTCGAGGTAGATAGATATACTAATAAAATTCAAAATTCAAGAACGTACTGTTAATAATACTGATATTGAGAGAGACCAAGTGGCTAATGTAACCATCATTTCCGCTCCTAAAATCTTGTTTCTTATTCATATTAACTGAAACGAAAGCTCTTGTTCCAAAGTACAGTTAAAGGTGGGTTGCAAATTCTTTGGGGAGTGGCGGCCACTCGTGTCTAGTGCCTGCTTGCTGGTTACACTTTTCACATAAAAAAGTCACCTGTAAACTAAAAAGTGAGCGAGCACTCTCTTCAGCGAAAGTATCACTTTTACCCATTTACCTTAAATCCATTGCCTCTAAATTCTGCGGGAACTTCGAGCATTTTAAATATTATATAGGAATGTCACCTTACAGAGATGCCCTCTTACATAAAAAAGGCATTGCGGGAAAAAGATATGTATAGAGTAATGCCAAGGGCGAAAAAGAAGACTATGACTAACTTGACATTGACGGAGGTTTTCGAGAAGATTAAGGATATCACTAAAGCTTTAAATCAACACGCCAAGAAGAATGGTTACAAAGTAGATTATACATTTAGAATTATCGAGAAAAGTAATTAAGATCACATCTGTATGTACAACAGAAATTAATACGTCATTGGTTTAAAACTAAGTCCACCTTAATGTAAGTTTCAAACCCTGAATGTTTGATTTAAATGCTTAATATGCTTAAATATAAATTTAACGAATGAGACCTATGACCTATTCAGTAATGTACGAGTAAAATAAATAGACACTCGTATTTCATAGTTGAGTTTTATTAACTAAAATATATCTAAACTGTTACGTTTTTTTTTCTTACATTTTCTTTGCTTACAAACTGTTTGGTGTATTCCCCGTGTCACTATTGTCACAACTTCTACAGAACCGGTAGTTTGGAAGAAATTGTTCATTGGCGATAAGACCATCAAACTGTGTGGTGTGCATAAAGTAGTGCTTTTATTAGTGTTTAGTAGTGCTTTTAGTAGTGTTTTTATTACTATTAAATTAATCAATATTGAGATGGACGATATTGACTGCCTCGTTGATCAAGAAGTCGTAGGTTCCACGGGTCAGGTACTATTGGGTTTCTTTTATTTGAATCCCTAGTAGAGTCTCGGAGTATGGAATTGTGCCTGGTGTATAACAATTGGCTCATCCCCTAATCCATATTGACACGTAAACGTAACTAGTGAAACGTGGGAGCTTACTACACCCTGCTGCCTACTTCAGGTGTTATGGACGTGATGTTACGATTAATCAATATGTGCGATAACTACTACCACTTGTGATAGATTTATATATTTTGCAGTTAATGCGGTCAACGGGGAAAGTCAGATTAATAATCCAATGCCTCGTACCAATGTTGACGCATTTATTACAGGTATTGAGTTAGTTCAGCGGAAAATAAATCATATTCGTCATAACAGTCTGATACTCGTAGCATTTGAAATGTTATAATATGTCTATCACCTACATTTTCGACAGTTAACACAATGTAGGCGCTTAGGAGATGTTTCAATTTTTCTATGTTCCTGACAATGCAACGAGAAACTATCCGTAAGTAATAAACTCTTAAATTGATTTATTGTAACAATTTGTAAGAATGGCTACATTTGTACAAAAAGTGTTCTCTTTTTTTCTAAAGCAATTACAAAAATAAATCTGGGATAAACGACAAATAAAACCCTTTTAGTATCTGTTACATGATTCGACAGATAATCACAGGGCGCGACCTTTTCACAATAGAAATGTCATTGTGTGTCAGTTAATGGTGTGCGAAGGTTAGACAGTAATTCCTTCACGGAACAGTAGACTCCCGCGAATCTGGGGAGTTTAAGCAATATAGACGGTGAATAGAATATCGTATTTCTTTCGTTCTCGCTATTCCATTACATGTTCTCATCGTACGTTAAATACGAACTTATTTTTTGGCAATGTTGTTGTAAATCTATTTCGTGCATTAATTGATAGCGATGTTAATCTGTAATGAGCTTTATTGTAATTCTACAAATATCTTGATTGACATATTGCGATAAATATTAATTCGTATATGATCTGTATATTATACCTATACTTGAAGTACATTAAAACAACGGGTAACATGTATGAGATTAGTAATAAATATTAGCATAAAATAGCACTTGTGAAGGCACAAATTTTTAAGGAACCGTAAAATTATGAATTATTAGCGGAGAGATAGATTGCATTCATCATAGATGTCATTATGGAGAACGCCAAACTTTGCAGGAATCCCTATATCCTGGATAACTTACATTGTCTCGATACTCAATAATTTCTCACTAATCTCCCGAAACTCAATTCATTTAAATTTTTTATAACATCGACTACCCATGACCTTTGAACTTCAAACAGGGATGACTTTCCATTGGAATTGCAAAAAAACAACATAAAATCGAATAGTAGGAAAAACGTTGTCAGAAGAATGATAGACGCGGTGGCGGGGACAAAAACTGAAACGTCACTCTGGGCGGCTGAAACACCCACAGGGGACGGTTACTTCGATATTTCTAGACGAAGCAAAAAACAGATAAAAGCATCTATAAAGCATTGTTGTTCAAGATTTTTCTCACAAATTTACGATTGTTGATAGAATAGCAAAATGTAAGCAAATAATGTTGTAGATTTTGAAAATGTATATGTACTGTTACCGTAATATTTGTGCATAGGAATTGTTTAGATTCTATATAAAAATATGTGTTAGAATATTTGTATGTACGATATATATGTATATCTCTTGAAAATATTATTTCAGAAGGCGCTGTGCCCTGTCTGGTGAAGATTTTCTTGTGATGTAATGTGACAACAGTCTCTATAATGACGTCTGCATTTTTATTAAAACGATTAAGAGATATGAAATAAACAACTCATATGAAGTAGTCTTTAAATTTTATACCTTTATGTGAGGAATAATGGTAATTGAAATAAATTGGTTTAAAACAATTACATAAAATATCGTTAGAGATGGTTTAATAATAAATATACTAATATTTGAAGTCCACTCAAATCACATGGTCATCTAATCACAAACTACACAGAATTTGTATAACCTAGTCATATTTCAATGCATCCAAGCTATGAACCACTTATGGCTAGCTACTATAATACTTTTACAGACACGTTAAAAATTGTTTAAGACTGAAAAATGTTATAAAGAGTAATTAAAAATATCAACTTCACATCGAAAGACATGGAAATATTCAACAAAATTATGTAGGTATAAAATATTAAAAACCGCTGTACAATAATTTCGTGAAATAGAATGGACTGACACTCCTTGTATTTTTATCTCGCAGATTCGACAGCATCGTCCCGAGAATCTTAGCTTACTCAACAGAGGGTGACGCAAACGATCTGTCAAAGCCGGAGTCCTATTCACGCCGAGATAAATACTTCCCCGGCGTGATAACGAACAACAGTTGTCGTGTTGTATTCGTATTCGAAAATGTCAGTTGCGAGAATTTACCAACCATTCGTTAAGGGATTACCGTGAAATAAAAATAACCAGGCTTAAAATCTCAGCGGATTTAATAGGATTGCCTTTTAATTAATCATTTAAAAATATTGAATTTTGACCAACACATATTTATAAGGATGATTTCTTTATTTTAGAGTATTTATTTTCATGTCGAGGTATTTTATCCTTAAATTGGATTATTTATCCTTTTCAATAAAGGGAAGCATTTTTGGGGTAGCAGGTTATCCTTTTTATATAAGATATTACGTATAAAAATACGAGTATGTATGTGCAAGTAAATAAATAAATATAAATCATACCCATAGATATTTTCCTGACGATACTTTTATGCTAATATTGAAAGCTTTTAGTTGCGGAGATGACCTCTAAAATTGACGATTCGATTAAAAAAATAACAAATGAAAAGACAGATTACCTTTAAGGAATATAAACAACGCTAAGCCTTATTTCAATAAGAAACAAAAAATCCAGGGAGGTACAAAATGTCAGTATGTCTTAATGGTAAAACTGTACGCGAAAAACAGGTTTAACTATAGATTTGCGGATTTGTATTAAAATGTTATTTCAGATTTAAAAAAACCCTTATTATCGAATCGTCCATAACTGATATGAAATAATAAATAAAACCAAATATAATCCTTGTTATCCATACGAAATCTGTGAATTAATCCATCAGTACCTAGCCGCTTTATAACACCGGTGCCATAATACGTCAGACGGCCCAACCCGTCAATTTGTAAACGCCTATTTTATAAAAGGCAAGAAAAACCGCAAGACAAACTCGATGTGACCCGGCGCAATCTATCAAACGGCTCAAAATTGGACGCGGGGTGCGCCGATATCAAAATGTAGTTACCATTGTCCCGCTTGATAAAATATGAACTGTGACGTTGACAAATCGGCTGAGCGCAAGAAACGTCAAAGCTCGTAAGTCACTCGGCCCCTCGTACAGGTTTCTTACTGTAACCAGCCAAGCCGATTCCAACCGAACTGATGAATTGATTGTAGTACAAACAATTGTGAAGAAAAATCTAATTAAATTATCGAAGGGTACACGGAAACTTTTTATTTGGCTGGTTACATAAATGTGTACAAGTATGGAAATATGTACCTACTAACTACATTGAAATAATAATGAAAGAACCTAGTATGAAACTATCTTGAAATATTTAATGCATAATATCTAAAAAATATCTACTTTTGGTATTTTTTAATCTACCTTTTCAGATGTTTCTATTGGTCTATGTGAAAATAAATTTCGTATATTTCTCTACAACCAAGATGACAATGAACTGTTTGAGATTATTTCCATACCAAGTCCATGGTATGTTGTGTAACATATACATTGCAATCTGAATAATAGATAAATTAACATTATTAATATAAAATATGTGTTGTTACTCTATTAACTTTCAATGTTAATAAGTTCGGTCGATTTTGATCATGATCATCTAACATAAATGATTTTTAAGAAAGAGTCCAGATTACTACAAATAATTATTAAATCAACGCTAAAGAATGAAATTGACTATAGAAAATTCATGATTTAGCCCATAAAAGTATATTTATGTAATAGTTTTTTTAATGAATTATTTATGGTTGCTATTAATATTTCATATAAATACACATACAGACCACATGCTCATTAAAATATTTCAAATTAAATTCGAAAACATTCTCACGTTATCTTTATTTTTTGCATTGGAATCTTTTTTTGTTATCTTAGCATTGTCCTCATCGAATTTTGCGGGCTATGTAGTATTAATTAATGGCAACATTCAGCCGATATTGGGCGGCTAACGTTCAATAATCGCTTGGACTGTGGTTCATCCTCATTTTATTATGATAATGCGTCTAATGACTTCGCAGCTTGCTTTGTGATACGACCAGCTCTACAGAATGTCAAACATATTTCAATTCAAGGGGTAGAAAAAAAAGCCTCTTGAAACAACTCACACACTGCCATCTGATTCCAAACTACGCAGTCTGTGTGAGTCCAGGCATCTGATGAACAAACAGATGAATGCGAGTACATGTGTACACTTTTGTACATGTCCTTTTTTAAACCTAGACATAGGTTAAAAATTCCTGCTGGTGTCAGAAATGTTCGTTTCGAGTGGAAATTGAACCCACAATCACCGGCTCAATTTTGTACGTTCACTAACTACTGGACCAAAAGTCCAGTCTTATTAGGAGTGCTATTCATATTGTGATTTAAATGAGTGTGTCTTAACCTTTTGTTATTATTAACGTGTACTCAAAGAAGACTTAATATGCTAACCTTTTTATTATTATTGTTTCCGATTTTATTAAAAAAGAGACCGTTATTATTTAAATCCTTATCGCTGCAAGATATAGTCCTATATAGGATAGTATTTGCATATATTTTAAATTAATGTTATAACGAATGATCTATTGTTATACTATACTATTTTTTAGTTTTTCTCCCATGTAGTGGTTTTTATCCCATTTAGCACTTTGTTTCCGTTTATCGAATTTCATTTATGTTATAATTTTTACAAGATTCTCGATCGTCAAAATGTTGGTTATCCACCGCACCAGTGTGTCACGTTGCTAAGGAGGCAGATGGTGAGAATTGGACATTATACACCGTCCCCGGCTAATCTACTTTTCCACCCAATTAATTCCATTATTACAGCTCTGTGTATTGAGGTATAAGCAGAACTCATTAGCAAGCTTTTTCGCAATGATGGTGAGAATCAAAATTAACACGATTTTGTTTTATTTTATATGAGTTTTGAAGATGTTTATAATGATGAGATTTTTACAAAACATTGGAAACTAAGGGGTGGTGATAGTTTAGTGTTCAGTTTTGCTTACCATTCTCTGAGTCTTAGTTTAATGTCCTACACGAAAATCTAGCTATGGGAAGTTCTATATTTTCAAAATAACAATCATATGTAAATTCAATTGTAATATGTATTAACAGTGCAGGGATATCATACCCATTCATGATATTTCATGGAATATCAAAGAGATATCATAATATTCCATGGTATTCATAATAATGAATGCACTCACGTGCATTGGAATCATTAGTAAAATATGTGATCTCTGACTATGCGTAGAACACAGTGGAACTATAAGGCCCTTGACAAGAACACAAGTGAGCCAAATTATGCAGGTCATTCTTTTAAAAAATCGGACCGTCACTAGACAACTAAAGCAGTTACTCTAAGTCCGATTATTATGGTCATTTACTTGATGGCTAATGCAAAGGAGTAGCTGATCCAATTACAACTTGCAGCAGAACTGCCAAGTTCGTCCTCACTTAGAAGCTTGAATGAGATGGTTAGAACAGGATTCCTGTTAGTGCCAAGTGCACAAGTTTTAGGAATTAGTGTTTTGTGGCTAAGAATCACCACCATTATAAAACATTTTCATCTAAACGTAATTGACACGTATCCATTAATCATAACGCACAAAATAATCACTGCATAATGTATTACTATTCTCTGAATACATTGCGTTCAATAAATATAATTCATCCCGAGGAAATAGATTTCTAACTTAAGCCAAACTTGAATTGAGTGAGGTGAAACGAAACAACATAGACCAACTTAATGCGGGGGCGACACTAAATTTCCTGAAGGTTCACTACCGTTGACCAGTCGTTTGCCAATCTGACATTGCACCTTATATAAATTAAGCGAAAGTTGAAAATGCAATGGAAGGTTTTTGTACGCTAAGTGATATTGTGTATTACGGAATCTCAGACGACATTGTTGATAAGGGTCGCAGTACCAATGGCAGTGTGGACGATCGCGCATGCTTCTATTTACGACGGTACCTATTTTAAATCGTGCGAAACAATACAATATTGGGACTGAAAAGGGTCAAAAGAAGAAGTTGGCTTATGTACAAGCATGTAACATTTAACCCTTAGCTGGTATTGGGGTCCAAAGTGACCCCAACAGCTTATATTTCATATCATAACTTTGTAGGCTAAGCA
>DWEC01001244.1:0-13839 GCA_018245735.1 Microceris miodesmiata | reverse complement strand
GGCCTATGTCCAGCAGTGGACGGGAGTGGGCTGATGATGATGATGATGATGATGATGAAGTAAGGCCAAGTGGACTAAATGAATTGTAAATTGTATTTTTATGTATTAGCCCCCACTCATTTACTGCCAATAAAAAAATCTTCGTAGAAGTTAGAGTTTGTAGCAGCCATGACAGATTTATCTAGTTAGTATAACTTTGTAAGCAAGTAGACATTCGACTTACTCATAAGGATTGATGCAGTCCATGCGTATAATCTTGTAACCTTGATCCTGACCTTGCGATTGCGCCTTATCTACCAGCATTGAAGCTACACCCTGTCTTCTGAACTCCGGCAGGACGGTCAACATTTTTATCTGGAACAATTATTACGCGTACGAAAAGATACTTACATCTAGATATATATTATTGAGAAAATATACATTGTCATATATATTTTAGAGAAGATAAATTCGTAAATAGACAAAAGTAGATTACTGTCCAAAACGGATAGCGATATTAAAAAGAACCTAAAATTGTAGGTAGGTACTTGTCATAGATAGTACTCTTTTACTCTGAAAGCCTAAAATGAAATGTCTTCTTGATTATTACCTATAGATTATAGTTTTCTTGGAAAAAAACTCTAAGCAGTGTCTATAAAACGTTAATTCGTTACCTCCAAAATTTTTGGTTCCCTAAATATATTCCATAGATTCGGCGTTTCTTGCAATTTAGCGATGAAATACAGAAAGTCTTTGGTATTAGGGTCCTGGTAACGAAAAAAGAAAATTAATTTAATTTAAGAACATTTTTATTTAACCGAATAATAAAAAAACTAAATTGAAAGAGATAATGCAGTAGCAACGGTTGGTTACGAAGAGCTGAACATCGGAAGATCTACATCCAGAAATGGTACGAAAGTGGCCGATGATGATAACGATGGAACAGATTTATAAATTGTACCTGTCGATAAAATGCGTAGTTACGAAGGTTCTTTGGGTCGACGGGACTTGAGGCAAAACTGACGCATAGACCAGCTATGATACCATCACGGGTTCTCGCATATAGGGAATTACCTACAAAGGTTAAGACATAACGTAGTTATATATAAACACCGATAGCCTAGTAGTTTTAAATTCACCTTCTCTCAGTGAAGGTCCCGGGATCAAATTCTGGCGCGCATCTTTTAAAAAAATGTGCGTATTGAGATTAGGATCACTTGCTATAACGGCGAAGGAAAACATTATCAGGAAACCTGCTCCTCATAGAGTTTTCAAAAAAATACTTTCTAAGATCTATCAAGTCTGCCAACCTTTTGTACTTAACTAGCGTAACAGACCATTAATAATAACAGTATCTTGTCAGCCACCTGGTTACTGCGGCACAAGCTCTGTCTACTTTGGGATCAGATGACCCTATCTAAAGACATTATAATTATACATTAAAGAAATTAAATACATAATATAGAAACAAATATGTGAGAGTCATATCGTATTTTAGACACATACCAAACATCATCTCTACTTTTGTTTAATTGAGGAGACTACATCATAAACTGATTGCCTTGTTGGTCGAGTTAAGTTCAGATTTAGATTTTTCTAATGTACATTTTCTAGTAGAAATTTATATTAGTGATTCGAAGTCTGGATAAGTGGCCGGTGTATAGCAATATGCTCACCACTTAATCCATTGTCAGACATAGATATAACTGGTGAAATGTGGATATGTGCCACACTCCTCTACTTACCGCTTCGGGGATTACAGGCGTAAAGCTACGAAGTTACTACTTAATAAAAAAATTGCATTACCCTGTTTGAGTAAAGACAGCAGATATTCATCCAAGGCCCGATCGTCCAGGATATCCATGTTCCGCTCCCTCACTAGTACATGCTCGGATAAATAGTACTGTTTCAACATGTCTATCGCCAACTGGTGCTTGTCGCTGCGCACTGGCAGTATCGAAATATCGTTTAGCTGTGAACATAGAATGGTTGTTATAAGATCATTGGTAAGCCACATTTGGTTAACCTGATAAACTTTGGCCTTAAAACTTCTCACATTAAGAAAAGAGTTGTTTGTGTCCAAAAGTGTCGCAACAAAAGAGTTAACGATGATGACTTGTCGTTTAGATATAACAGAAATGCAATCAAGTTTATCATAAAGAAAAATATAGGCTTATAACCTTATCTTGGTAAATTAAGTCCTTCAGCCCGAAGATGCTATGACATTTCCTAAAACATCCTTTATTTAAATAAGTAGGGAATAATTTTGTGAACGACTTAAATAACATGTTGTTATGTAAATAAACGGGAAATTTTTATTATATAATAGTTCAACCACAACTGAAAAGAAGTTGTCAGGGAGCCGTCACATGAAAAATTAAAGAGTAAATAAAATTGCAAGATTTTCAAAGAAGTTGTTTTGAAACATTATTTACTGGAAGGTTTTTTTGTCTATGAATAGGAAATAAATGATAACATATACCTAATGGTGACCAAATGAGGATTAATAAATGACGACAAAAGAAAACTTCCGTCTTTTAAGCTGATGTGCGCTCCGTGCTCTCTGTTTACCCCCTAAATAACCTGATGTGACGAAATGAAAATAATAATGGCGATAGTAGTAATGTTATAATTGTTTAGATTTTAGCTTCCCAATTCAGGGCTATGGTTTTAATCTCTGGCAGGCACATTTTATTACACCTTACGAATCTATAAACAGACCTAAAGTATCTTGTCAATGTATGAATAACAAATCGTAGCAAAATATAAAACTTGTAGAATATTCTCGTATCTTTCCGTTGTGTGATGGTTGATGATAAGGATTATGATGATTTCTTGCCTGTTACTAAACGAATTTGCATGCAAAACACTAATTACACAAGTTCGTTAAAAGGATTTAATCAAGTTACGTGATAACGCATACCCATTAAGTGTAATGTACGTACATTACATTACAAATTGTAATTACACACCAGCAGTAAAGTCTCGTTATCATGTGTGAAACGCTAGAAATATGTGGATATTTTTAATTATTTCCATAGGTGAGTTAGTACGGTTTTTTTTTTATATATAACCAGCCAGATTCAAAATTGGCAAGGCTTATTAAATCAATCGTTTATAATATTTATGAAGTTATTGTATTTGGACTATGGCCTTAACCCTCTCAATATGAGAGGAGACCCATATTCCAACAGTGGAATTATAATGGGTCGATTATTTTTTTTTTTTTTTTTTATTGTATTTATGAAATTATTGTAGTTACCATAATGTATATTTTAATAGTTTTATAATGGATTTTATACAATTAAATTCTAATATTAACAATAGGTACATGTATAAAAGGAGTACTAAATGTGAAGTTGCACGTCATGTTTACAAAAATAAAGTTATGTGCCACTTGGTGCTTTCTGTTTACCCCGTGAGACGATGAAACATTATTATAATAAAAAAATAATATACTAAAAAAGGACGACTTCACAACTTGTTAAATAATTTTCAAATGTATTACAAAAGCTTGTCTTTTAGGTGCAATACAAATTTCAAAATGCAGTGACAGCGGTTCAATGTATGAATTTGACAGCACGGAGAAAAATGAGTACGAGCAATATGAAGCAGTAGTTAGATCTGAAGAAGAGACAACAGTAATACCTACAGAAGCGACGGGAGCGACAACGGAGTCCAGCATCCAGCGACGGTACTGGCTGGTCACAGCTAAACTTGACGCCGGCCCGCATGTTGCTGCACCTTACGATAAAGAAGAAAAAGAGAAGGATGCAAATTTAAAAAGTAAAATCACTACCTTAGTCGAACAAACACTCCACGACACTGAAAGAAAGCTACGGTCCATTCAAAGAATAAAAGAAAAATATAAAGAGGAGGATCAATATAAAATTGGATTCATTTTAAGCTTAGTGAAAAAAACGAAGGATGTCCTTAACGAACTGTTTAACGTTGCCGTGAAACATAGAGACGATTATAAGGCTTTGGAGCAGTTGAAAATATTTGAGTTTATCGTACATACAAATGTGGACACGACGAACTTGGTCAGACAAATGGTGGAAATACACATTCAGCACGTCAACTCCACTAATATGATAGTACAGAAAAAACGTGTGGTGTTGCTGTAATCGGTAATTGTATGTATAGATAATTATTATTATCGGTAATTATAATTATGTTAATTATTAAATGGTAAATATACATTATTATTAAAATTAATCATAATGAATAATTGTTAATAATTTTATGATTAGAATCCCTTACAGTGATTAGTGTATTTTTCAGTATTTTTACGTAGGTAATTTACAATAATATTATTTGTGTAGACTGTAGACAAATTTTACCAAATAAAAAAGATCTTTTGAATCTGAATATTTTATTAAGGTCTGGACGATAGCGAATGAGTAATACAGTATGAGTAATGAGGGTGAAGTATTACAATAAGAGTTGAAAGTCACACTCAGATATATTCTTAAATGTTTAAAATACTCGGTTCTATGTAGATATTTATATTATTATTACTCCGTCATGCTAAGTCCACAAAAGAACATCCAGAGAGCACCGAGTGCCAACGATGTATCTCCATTCTTACAAATCTGACATACTCCTTCATTCATCTTTCTCTACATTGTACGTACATAGTATTCAAATACTTCAATTCCAATTACACCACGAAACCATGGCAACGCCTAGCGCGATAGTGTGACTATTATAAAAATTCCCGATAAAAAAAAACACAGTTGTTCATGTAAATAGACAATGTGCCGTCGTTAGCAGAGTGCGGTAAAGAAAGGAATAATTCATTGTGGCGCGCGTTACCACGTGTATTCAAACACATAGTGTACCATCTTAAATAATGAACGAGAGGCGCATCTCATCTTTTCGCCGGTAATTATTTCTCTAGCGCCAACGTACACCTGCAGCGGCTGATGAGGTCGGATAGTGCATTAGTAGATGACGTCACAAGTGACAGGTGTCGCGATACACCGCGTGATGTGCCGCCTGTGCGTCTATTGTTCGTTTATGTTGTTCACTTTGAATTTCTTACTGTTTTTTATCTCTTCGATGTTTGTATTTTTTTCAATGTTGCTACTTCGTGATAGTAATCTGATAATTGGAAAGATATTTGAAATTAGGTGCCCTCTGCCTACCCGTAAGGGACCTGGCGTAGCCGTAATAAGCCTGAGAGTAGATTCATGTTCAACAATGGAAAGTTAAAAGAATTAATTAATTCGATATGACGCTAATTGTTTTCAAAAGTAGGAATCGACGTTGCCCCAAAATGTACTGAATTCAAATACAAATATATAAGTTTAAATACAAGGATCATATCAAAATTTAATAAAGAATCTTTTATAATCAATATTATCTTAAAATCAATTAATGTCTATTTAAATACTAGGTGGTGCAGCTAATATTTGTGCCTAATTTAAAAATTTAAGTTTGATGCGCCCTTAATTATCAGGTTCAAGTCTCTACACCGAAATAAAAAATCGTATGTAACACAATTGAATTAATTAAAAATAAACTAATCAACGAATAAATCATTAATAAATTACATGTACTGTCAAATAATTATAAATTAATGTATCAAGATGAGTGTTGAATGTATAAAGTACATATGTATGTATATCAAATTGTATACAAACTGCGGTTATAGACTGAATATTGGCTTCAAAAACTTATATAACACACTGTAACGCACATATGCATGCGATATATAAAAGAACTATTGTTTAGAATACATTTTACATAGCGTCAATACAAACTCTTCCCCAATTTGTATAACAACCGAGTATCCAAAGCTGTGCATTGCATAAAACAAAAGAGCATCACAATGGAAAAATGAAAACTTTTTTGGCTTAATGAACAATAGAGTCTAGGTGAACGTGAGATAGACATATTTTTGGATGCAGGGGTGTCGTCAGCGGGCTGATTGTGGTTTCGATGTTTTTCAACATCTTACTTGCCCGATATATGTACCTACATAAATTATCATTACTGTTCCAGTTTATCGATGATTGTATGATTGATTTTTATTCTAGATTAATTATTAGCTACTCGTATCATTACTACGCTGGATTAAGAGTTAAATAACATTACTAATTATTGATTAATTATTAAATGCAATTACTATTCTCAATTAACTATAACTAACAATCTCGACCACGTTGCATGCTTTGGTAACTCATAATTATCAATATTGGAATAATTTACTTTTAGATTTGTTGGTTATGCTTAATAAATAAATATATTTGTTTTTAACTTTGATAACAATATTATTGATACAATATTTCATTTAATAATCGACAGATAAATTAATATGTGAAGGGTTGTCTACTGTGTCTTTAAATGTTAGTGATATCATATTATTATATGTATTCATGTACTACATGTATTTACGAGTATGTGTAATTTTGACAGTACTTATATAATGCTTTGACCGGGTAGAGTAAATTAGGAGTTCATATGAGTGATATAATCTCCATATTCATAGCAATATTTAAATCAATATAGAATATTTCATTTTCTATAATATATACATATGTATAACTTTATTTATCATATGATAGGCTAGCGTTTGATCTCGATCCGGCCTGATGGAAAGCGAGGATGCGTCCTAACTCATGTCCTAACTCTTATTACAAATTCAAGAAGATAGTAAGAGCTTTTACTATCCCGAAAGAAGTTATTAATATCGCTGTAACAGGTAGTTGACTCATTGAATTTGATAAATTTTGAATGATCCATCATAACCGGGATTTTGGTAGTATTCTAATTTTAACATTCTAATTGTAAAAATCTTCAACGTCATTTCCATCTGTCGCCTGTCATCTACCAACTGTCACCTGTCATATAAACGTCACCTGTCAAGATTTAATATTAATTAACATTTTGTTCACAGTGTATGCGGTAGCTGCAGCCCTGAAGGCCATATATTCCTCTCCACAAGGAGGCTGTACACTGTGATTGCTTAATTGATCATTGTTTCGGCAGTTGCTTTACGAATATGAATACACTGGACGTACTGCCCGCTACTGTGTTGCTAGGGCCGGACTCAGGTATTACCTAAAATATACGTTTACTTTTAAATTTATTACTTTCATGTAGGTTGTGGAACAAGTTTACGCGGTAAAGTACCACCGCTATAACATTTCTTAACGTGAGGCAATTGTTATTATAACGATATTGTTTCGGTCTGATGGATGTGATTGCTTGTTCATGTGTATACTAGAAGCGACCATTATGGACTTTATATAACTACAGTTTACAACCCTGACAAGGTCAATTTTATCAAACGGTAGCAAACGGGATGCCTTCCAGATAAAGCTCCAAACTGGAGCTTATTTTTCAAGATTCGTTTGCAGTCGCTGTATAATTTGCTATTGTGTGAGAGCTTGGGAATTTGCATAAATATGTAGAGTGATGTCAGTAATATTTATCGGTTTCAAGTCCGTCCTCCGCTATCCACATCTCGCCGTCATTCGGACACTGCGGCCGCCCCCGCCCTGGCCGTCCGCCCAATTGCGCGCCGCTCTGACCGCAACGTCTTGATACTGTCAACATTAAATATCACTTCCTGTAACGGTGAATACATGAAAAAACCTGCACATATATTTTTATATGAGGAAACTTGTAAATGGCTGTAGTTATGTTAACTTATTTGTTTGTTTATGTACTAGCTGTAAGTTTTCCTAAGAAATAAAAATATCACAAAATAAGTTTTCAGAGAACGGACTATACATATAGAATTTTCTGAAACTGGAAAGGAAAATATCGTGAGGAAATGAGCTCGTCTTAAATTTCTCGACAATAGTCCCTGAAGCTACTTAAGGGTGGAAGACTATGGTCGTATCATTTTCATCCTGAGTGGAGATTAGTGTCTTAGAGATAAGAAATTATCAAGAGAGAATGCAAAAATACTATAGAATTTATTACAGTTGTTCAATAAGTAATATGATTATATTTTTTAAAGTGAAGCCAGTAACAAACGATCAGTTAGCATGCACAATTTCACCAGCCCTACAAAAAATATATGCAACTGACCTCGAAAATATTTTTTTTATGTATTGAACCTGACAAACAGCCAGATAGCCCACGCATATGCAGTACAAGAGGAGTTGCTAATGCTTCCGTCAGTTTTCCTCAGAGCTTTTTTGACGTATTTCTTTAAAAACCCCATATCATGTTGCAACGAAAATGTTTCAGAAGGAGCTGCTCCCAAATTTTATATGTCCGTGGTATAAATGAGCATACATACCGAAACGTGGAGGATCACCCCATATTAAGTTGATGTGAAACCTCATTGTTTGGCGAGCGGTGCCGTGATGTGATGAATTGAAGGTGATTTTAGCAAAGGGACTGTTACTTATTCTGGGTAGTATAAATTATTTATTAAGAGTATAAATATTATTATTACATTAGAAATGATAATAATAATAAATAGTTAACGATCAAGTCACCGTGCGCGCAGTAGGCGGGCGGGCGGCGACTTGGGCAGCTTCTTTCATCCGAACGAGAATTCACAGCTAATTGTGGCATTAAACAATAGAACCTCTTAGCAATACAAGTAACGCGCCCGCCATTGTTCTTTTATGTACAAACATTTACAAAATGCATGCTCGGACAATATAAAAATTTACCAAGAAATTGTTCAAGCTGCAGTGCAACGACGACTCAGCTTAATGCAACGTCATCCTCAGGATGTAGACGTGAAATCTTACTTGTGACCGTTCATAAAAGATCTTGTTATACCTATATTATTTAATGATTCCAACACACGTCTATAATGTTGGTATATGAAACAGCCATTCCTTTGTAAACTGCAGTCCGTAAATATAAAATCGTGATATTATAAATTGAAGTTTCTTTTTATTGTTATATCAGCACGTGAGGTCTCTTACCGAGTACCTGAGAGCACCGAGTGCCATTTCTATCGTTGCAGACCTGATGCGCTTTTTGGTTTAATTAAGGATAATATTGGTAATTTTCTTTTTAAGGCTAAAACTTGGCGCTTCTATAACGCTTTCATCAATATTAATCAAAATCATGTAATCAACAAAAAGCGGATTTTAATTAATTAAATTCATCGACTGCTAAAACATCACTTGCTTTTCAATGATTCCCAGACAAAGCTCAAAGTGTATTATTTTATAGACAAATCGAAACAGTACAGAAGTATGTGCTTACATAATATTAAACGCGCTAATGGAATTTAAACCTTGATGCGATACAAATAAGATTGTGATTTAATCAAGGATGAATATTCAATAAGCCATTTTGACATCGATGGTTAATATAATAGGGGATGGAAGGGGGCGTGTCCGTGGCTCGTCGCAAATATAATCAAGAACGGGGCTGGCAGAGGAGACGCTAAGGTTCTTGATATGTGTAAATATCATTATCACTGCGAATGATGTACTCTAGCCACGTTATAATTGATGTCTGACCAAAAGTTTATTTTCGGTTTCGGCTGTAACCATTAGAGGAACAGAATGCCTTATGGCTTAGGTTTCACCGGTAAATCGGGTTTCAAACGGATACTAGTTACAATATTTAATAAAACTCGTTTGCATTGTACACGTGCGGTGACAACACTCACTTTAATTCATCATACGATTAGTCTGTCTTAATCCGCTGCGGGTCATGAGCCGACCCTAAAGATGTTTATGCCCATAATCCCTACGCAGGGCATACGCAGTTTCTTGCAACGTGTTTACTGTTTTACTCATTACGATACTTAATTGTATTTCGGTTTCGTATTATTTTTATGGTTGGTTCCCTAAAGGTATAAAAATACCATTACACATGTATATAACGAAGTAAACTTGTAATTAAACTATATAATTGTAATCAAATTTCATTAAAGAATAAAATACGAACAAAGAAAAAAAAATAAAAATGGTACAGACAAATATTTAATACACTGGCCTTACGGATTTGTATGAGTATGAGCAAGGCAGCATGTATCCGTATTTTACATATTTATAATTTGTATGTTTCGGAAATGTACTGTAGGTACTAATTGCACTGTCATATTTCTTGTGCCACATGTAAAATGTCGCAATTAATGTTATAATTTTTTGCTAGTGTAAGCCGACTCCACGCCACCCCGCGCGCACTAATCAACGCCGCTCCACGTCTGAGCACAGCGCCCTCTATCACAATGCCGCTATTACATTTGCTCAATAATTGCCACCCAGCCCCCACCCCGCCACAGATGATCGCATCTCAATGGGCGCCCCGTAAACGTATCTAGGGACTTGGTCAATTCCTGTGGTTTTACCGTGCTCTAATGAAATTATAGCAACAAATACTCGTATATAGGTATTATTAAATTAATCTAGTTATTCTATCGTGACTACAGGTGATTTAGGGGGTAAGCAGTAGGCACAGCATGCCAAAAATCAGGATCTTGACTATCCATTTATTTTAACGAGACCATACTTTTTCTCGTTCTCTACAATTATGCAGGAATTATGACGGTGAAGGAAAACATCGTGTGAAAATCTGCACATCTTAGAGTTAAAAAAATGTTGTTTAAGGCTTGTGAAAACTGCCAAGCGAAATTTGGCCAGTCTGCCAAACCTGCCTTAGCCCTCTCAGGGCAGGAGATATCTAAGTACATAGTTGTAGAATTTATGTAGAGGTGACTACCATATTTCAAATGATTGATCGTAAAGACATGAAAATATATATTTTTAATATTATTCTATCATTATTGTCATCACCAATCATTTCATTATGCCGCTGTTCGATACAAGTCTCCTCTCTGAATGAGAAGCATAAGGCCTTATTATTATTAAATCGTTATGCCGGGTCCCTTACGAGGTAGGCAGAGAGCACCGATTACAAAACATCTCTATCTTTACCAGTCGTGCGTAATAAGCGTTTTATTAATTTTATTACGTTAACATTTTTGTTCACGTTAATGAAAAGAAATGGATTTTACATAAAAAAAACATCGAGGTAAAATAATTGCAGGAACACATTTAATTTCGTTGAAACCAAGCGAGGGATGTTTACCGATTTACGTTTAGCAGATTTGCGGCTGCCAGTGCGGGTCTCAATTCATTACGGGCTGATTAAAACCAACTGATTTTCATTAGAGCTTACCTGCTCTCCGCTTTAAACTCTGACAGATTCGAAAATTACCCGGTAATTCTTTTTTTTTTAAATGGAAATGCCAATTAATTAGCCAGTGTCACTGAGTGCAGATTTAATAAAAAGTTAATAAATAGTTATTGGGGCTAATTACGGTTTATTATCATGATGATAATTTTGCCGATACTTTTGTCGGAAATACTCTCGTTAAAGTTTAGGTGAAATTAGTCATATGTACATAATGTATGTAGAATGTATGTATAGGTAAGTACATACATAAATGAATAAAAGAACTCGATGGAACTTCTAGATTTTGATTGACAATATTGGTTCATGTTTTGTTTTAAATAAAGTTTAAAAAAACTGTACTTTGTACATCTAGACGTTTATAAAAAATCGATACAAAAGTTATGCTTCAATATGCTTTGTCTCTACATAAGTACATACATACGAAAGAATCATTAAAATTAATTCACATATTAATTCAAATATACGAATCAATAAAATAGGAAAAAAATCTATTCAATATTATCCGTAAACTAAAAGATATTCGCGCCAAATTTAAAATCAAGGACAATTTTATTTTGAAAAAAAAATTGAAATATCTATGGACACAAAAATTTTAATATTTGAATTATTTTAGCATATTAATAGGGAAATAGAATTTGATACATTTTAAAGGCGCAAAACAAAATTATAAAAGGAGAAATTTCGCCGTTTAACAGATTAAATGCGAGTAGATACTTCAAATAGAGCGAGATTAATTAAGATAAATTAAATGGAAGCAAAAGATAACTTTGAGCGGCCGCTTGTTGAAATGTCTACAAATTAGAACGGAACCGACCGAATACGAATTAGTTTAAATAGGTTTACCAGGTTTTGCTTTTTCTGTTTTATGATTTTGCGACCGAGTATATTATTATTATATCGTCGCGCTAGGTTCTTTCCGGGGACACAGAGAACATTAACTACTCTCCTTTTCTCATACGCATAGGAGAATCGTAAGACAATTTGGAAACTGTCATCATTTCCGATTCAATTATTAGATTAGTTCATTTATGACAGTGACACGTTATGGCTGTAGCCATCAGATTCTGAGACCAGATCCTTGTTCAACAGTGGAATAATAAAATGATTGATAATGGTGACGAAGAATATGATGATAAAGAAGACGATTATGAAGAATATAATTAGGATGATCATGTAAACCATTTCTGCAATAATGTAATAAAGACATTAAAAAATGTCGTTTTGAAATCACTACAAAATCTTAATTCTTGCCTTGTGAGGGATAAAGATTGTTACAAAACAAGAGAACAACAAAAAGAAGGTTTAATGATTTAAAAAGGCGAGACTTTTCTGAAATATTAGATACACATTTTTTTCAAACTTTGCGAATACAATAACGTAACATATATACATATGTAGGTATTGTGATATGATATTGCAAAAGAAATTCCTATATTGATTCTGTTTTTATTTTGAAGATCAAAGGTAACCCGCCAAGAAGTTCGGCCTTTTTTCTGGTGTTTTTAAATGAGCGAGGCATGCAAACAATTCAAGATTTTAAAAAGGAAATTTTCAACTGGGGAAGTTCAGGAATTTTATAAAATTTTAGTCGTCATGAAAAATGGTTGATGAAAATTACAATTATGATTTAGACCGAATGTTTGTTATGCACTAACGAATTACAACTAAAGAAACGTAACATCACGCCTGTAATCTTCGAAGGGGTAGGCAGAGGAGTGTAGTACACTCCCACGTTTCACTAGTTATGCTTAAGTCCCATATAATAGGTAGTGAGCCTATTGGCATACACCGGGCACAAGTCCAGACTCCCAGTCACTACCAGAAATTTTAAATTAGAAAAATTCAATAATACCCGACCCGGGATTTCAATCCAGGAGTTTCTGATTGCCAGTCGGGCTTGCAACTAGCCGACCAACGAGGCAGTCAACTAGAGAAACGACTATCTAAATAACAGTAAAGGTTACATGAAAGCTATTCTTTTTACAGTCAAAATGTATTTTTATTTAAATAGTTGCGTCCCGGATTGGCAAAAAATTGTAGACTCCCTGTACACTGGCCGTGTCTTTGCCGGTGACCGCAGGCACGTTTTAATTAATGCAACCGGTTTTTACGCCGCCCGCCTCCGCCCAGCAGACACTATCCGGACTTGCACCCCGCAGTCCTACTATTTGACATTGTATATTTAATTATTTATATATCGCGAAAATACACATTTATATACCTTACGATTCAGGCCTATTAATATGTGACTGAAAAACTGTTAGAAATCCCGACATTTCATAATAACTGACAAGATGTAAGACAATTTTCATACATAGATATTTGGTGTATAAACTGATTAGTAAACTAAATAATTTGATTGAATTAGAAATAGACTATTTAACATTTATTCGCAGTCAGCAGTTCCTTATCAAAGATTAGACGAATTCGCGTTTCACAATTCTGTTTTAAAATTACATTAGTTTTTTTAATGACACTTGTTTAATTTAGGATTTTCAATAATGTAGTAGGTACCATCCTATAACGTGAGAGTGTCCTACACTCCTTTACCTACCTCTTTGAGGATTTTTTCCACTGTTGGAATACGGGTCTCCTCTCATATTAAGAGGGTTAAGGCTATAGTCTGCCACGCTGTGATAGCCTAGTGGTTAAGAATTCAGCCCCTCACTCCGGGGATGCCGGGTTCAAACCCATGGCGCGCACCTCTTTACAAAAGTGCGTTTTAAA
>DWEC01001243.1:0-13840 GCA_018245735.1 Microceris miodesmiata | reverse complement strand
GATGTTACGTTTTCTCATTAAGGTTGTTCTTACTATGTTGTAAGTCAGGTATACAAGCTCCGCTTTGTGGCAACAGGCTCACTACCTATTCCATGGGACTCAAATGTTACGGGCGTAATGTGTAAGTTTACTATACTCCTCTGCCTAACCCGTCGGGGATTACAGAGGTGATGTTACGTTTTTTTACGGTAAGATGTCCTCATTATCGAATCAAAGATATATTACACATTACAAAACTATATGCCGTTTATTAAAACAGTGTTGAGAGTTTTTTCATAGTTTCTCCTTCCAGTCTACCATGGCCTAATGGATACTTGAAATCAGTAAACGACACCTATGCCAATGGATGACATATACAAAGGATGTGTTAAGTTCCTTATCATTTAATAAAACTATTTTAATATGAATCACCTCAGCTCAGACAGTACAATGTTAAGTTTATAATTAAACAAATTGGTAATAAAATAGCGCTAATTCATCAGCAGTTAATCACAAAACAAGCTTATATGCGTAAATTTTCTTTTTATGCTGCACAAAGACACGTCGTCGCTTATCGTGCAAGTTCTATAATGATAATGCTCTTTCAACCGAGTTTACTAGTGCCTTGGCTCCCAGAAAAAAACAACGGGCTTCATTCTCGTGTTACAATGTTAATCATAGCCTTATATACTCAGGTTTTCCGCCTTATTTAATTTAAATTAAAATGGTAACATTTAATTTAAAATATTGTTGTGCCTTACAGGGTAGGCTGGCGTGCGTCTACTATGTTCAACGCTCTCTTAAGATATTGGCTGATTGGAGTAATGAATGATATAAAATAAAGGTAAAAGAATCTATGCAATGGATGCTTAACACATACCTGTATCCCTTCTTCCCCCGTTCGACGACATCGTGTCCGGCGTTCACGTGGTGCGCCTTCTTCTTGCCGCTCTCGTTGCTGGCGTGCTTGGCGTTGAACTTGCCGTAGCGGTGGTGCTCGCCGCTCTTGTGGTAGTCGTCGTAGAACTTGTGCTCTTTGTGGAACTCGTCTTTGTGGTACTTGTTGTGGTAGCCTGGAAAGACATCAGCCTGTGACCATTTGTTTTGATGATGTTCTGTCTGCTGTATTGAAGACGGGCCTTCTATACCTAAGAGTACCTAAGTCATCATCATCGATATTATTATCGTTCTGTACGTAGGTAGAGTACGGTTTAAACCCTTCGTATTTTGAAAGAAAATCTGTGTTCAATAGAAGAATGATTAAGATGTGGACCTTTTCGTAGCAACAACTAGGCAAGTACTGTAGAAAAGTACTTAAAACAATACTGTTTTCTAATATATTCATGTACACAAATGTACAACGACATTATTATGCTAATGTCTTAACATGTACAATTGCTGGCTGATGCTATAATGATACGGTTGTAGCCAATGTACTTAATGACGTCTGGGGTCAAACATCCAACGCAGTGCAAATAATAAATAATTTTATGTAACAATTGCCACTTTCACTCGCCATAGCGTTGTTCGTTTCCATCAATAATAATCGTTTCGGTGAATAATATAAATTTATGGATTTCCAGATCGTACTGTCGAAAACTATGAAAGAACACGTTATTGGTCCAAAACTATTATCAGATGTTAAAGTAAATTGTGTAATATTGAAATTCGATTCATATAATCGTAAATAGATTGCTCTCCCATGATAAGTTCTACGTCCGAAACAAAAATACGAAAGAATTCAGAAGGCGCAGGTCTGGGTGAAATGGCGTACACTAGGGGTGGCCTATCCCCATAGGTGGACTCCAGAAAACTGATGTGTTGCTATGGATATTGGAATGGATATTGAATTGCATTACCTTATCTTATCTTTACTGACTACGATAGTGTATCATAAAATATGTATTATGTATCTATATTTAAATTTGTTAATTCTTCTTTATCTACTGTAAAATGTTTATTTTTTTGACAACTAGCTGTTCTCGCGTCTTTGCTTACTCGAATTTATTGCATTTTGTGTGGACTAGTAATTTTTTTTTCTTAAAGTAAAATATCCTATGTTACTCCTCATAGTATCTGCTATCTGCCAGTGAAAGTCCCATCGAAATCAGTTTAGCCGTTTCGCAGATTACCCGGAACAAACGCAGTTATTAAAAAATACATTTATTTGTATTCACGTGCACTAAAAAGCTACTATATTTGATGTTACAAACAGACACTTCAATTTTATTTATGTGTATAGATAAATAAATAACTTCATGCTGTCTGGTGATTTTGTGCTCATTCAGACAAATTAAACTTATGTAATTGTAAATTATCGTTTTGAAAATTACTAATAACATTAACAGTTCGTAAAGGAAGTAACGCCATGCCAATTTACGAGTTGTTACGTTGTTTGATAATTTGTTCGAAGCAATTTCATTTTTATCATGTAAATTGATTTCGTTTCGGTATTCACTCCGGTCATTCACACTAAGGTTTACTGTCCAACACTTTTATTTATTGTAATATCATCATCATCAAGTTTTTCTTTACTAGTGTTTACAAAGTGGCTTGACATTTAAAAATAAGTTTTATTGTTAATAAGGGAAGTAACAAAATTATTACAAAAACGACGTTTATCGTTTCCGTAACTGTAACTATTAATATAATTCTAAGCTTGCTTTTTAAGTCTCCACAACAGGCGCGCGTGTATGACACGATTATGATAGAGAGGGCACATTGGGTTTGTAGGCATAGAAATATTTGGTAGTGGTACCGATGCTGTCTGTATACCGCATTGAGTATATTTTTATATTTAGTTATTCTCGTAACCCTTAAAACAATCCATGCAAATATCGCATGCACTAGAAACGAAGATTAAAAAAATATCATAATAATCGTTACATTTTCATTCTCATCGTTATTAATCAATTAACTATTTATAATTCATAAGTTAATTGATATTGTGGTAACTAAATATAAAATATAAATATACATTAAATTAAGATTAAAACCATGATACAAAACGGAGTAGAATTATAAATACAAATTTAAAATTCCAGATTTAATAAAAAAATAATTAAACCGTCATTCAAAAACGTATAATGTCCGGTTACCTTTAGTCTTGTGTCCCTTCTTGTGGCCTTTCTTCTCTTCGAACTGGGCTCCGCGGTGGCCGTGCGCCTGCTCCTCGTGGCTGCCCTTGTGGTCTGCATGATCGTGATGTTTCTTCTTCTTCCCTGCAGCTTCTTCGTACTCCTTGCGGTGCAGCTCATCCGTCTTGAATCCTTTGCCACCCTTGTCTAGGTGGTGGGCCGAGTTGTATCCTTTGTGGCTCTGCGAATATCAGGTCTTAATTCGTATTTAATTGAATGACAGTATTTATTAGTTAATAACAAACTTACATTTATACCAAGGCGTCGATGCTCGAAATACATAATAACGTTAATAGAAATTATCACTTTAATATTAATTATTCATTAATATTTCTAATATTTTTGTTGTAATATTGGTAAAACTCTAGGATATATAGGATAATATGAAATGCTAATATAAATTCATAACTGCACACAAAACAACCCACACAGTTATTACGCACGTACACTTTACACAAACAGATATTATTTTTAACATGGAATTAGACAAAACACATTTGCTATACTTTGCCGTAGTTGAAAGATTTTATTAGGTATCTTCTCGATTTCGGCCAATTGATGTCCAGGGGATTCCACAGTTCTAACAGAGAGCAAGGACCGAGAGCTAAATCCAGTATATATATCCAGTGCCATATATGTATGTATATCCTCAGTGTCCTCATGTTTAAACAATAAAAAAATATTGAACAATGAACAGTTGCCATTTCAATAAATATCAATAGTAAAAAAAAAAATTATTTACAAATTTATACTCAATTGACAAATTTAACTAACACTAACAACAAAAAAATATAAAACAGATATTGTTATACATGTGCGATAACGATTGAGGACAAAACCCCATAAAAGTTCTTATTATCACCTGCTAAGACCTCTGCCTGTGTCCAGCGGTTGACACAGGCTGATGATGATGACGTACCAACCAGTTTCCCATACTTTACAATCGTAGTTATCAGTGGTGTAATCCATTTCCTATTATTACTAAATATAACAATAAGTCCGTTCCATGCATTCCTCATTATATAATTATATGATATTTTTAATATAATTTAATAACTTGATAAAAATAAATGCCAGGAAAAAATGTTAAAACGTCAGGAACGGAATGCGTTTAAAAGGGGACGTGTAGAAATGTAATCATCACATTTATCTGTCAATTTATTTACACTTTTCTTTACGTTGATAATTTTTCACGTGAAGTAAACAATAATATCTAATATTTTGTATTACTGTTGAAAACAGATAACCTTTTCCTTTTAAGTTATTTTTAATAAATATAATGGTTAAATGCAACATAATTAAATTACCATCAAATTAAATTTCTACTAACCCTAAAAAGTTGTTTTAAATGGAAATTATGACCTTTTCGTGGCTATTTAAGAGATTAAAGAGAGAGTCATACCTTGCCGCCGCGCGCAGCGTGGTGCGCGCCGTGATGAGCGTGACCACCGCCGTGCTCGTGACCATGATGGTGTTGGTTATGTTGGTGACCGGCAGCTGCCGCCAGGTCAGGAACAGCTAGTACTTGCTGAGGCGCAGGAGCGAGAGCAACTAATCCACCCACATGAGGTGGCGCTGGCGCTACATTGACTGGTAAGTAGGGGTGAGCAGGGTTAGCGACGGAGGATGCAACGTTAGGCACGACTGGCACAGGGTTATTGGACGACACTGGACGGATACCAAACGGTTGACCCCCACTCACTTGCTCCGTGTACCGTGCCGCGGGTGGTGCTTGGTACTTGTGGTAGTGTTCCGCGCTGGCTGCCAACATCTCTTCGTACGGAGGCGAGGGATAGGAGGACTCCTCGTTGAACTCGTGGACTTCATACTGGCTCACTTGTCGAGGAGTCCTTACGTACTCAGCGGAGCGCCGTTCACGATACACCGGCTCGTCGCAGTGGCGTTTGACGCGCACGTGTTCGTCGTACGGCCCCGCGTCGTGCACATCTCTCCGCTGCCGATCATGCTGATAGTCGTCGTATGGTTCCTCCAACTCCTCTTCTTCCACCCAGGGCTCCTCCACGATTTCCGCGACTGCGGCCGCCACTACCAATAGCCAGATGGTGTACCGCATTTCGTACTGAGCTAAAACCAACAGTTTTTTGTTATATACTTGTAAAGTGGCCTTTCACCGTTGACAAATATGGTCGCTGAGTCTGTTGCGTTAACGGTTGCGTGCAGCAGTGCTAGGTCGCGGGATGAGGCATGGTCTGGACGTGCACGTGGTTCGCGCGTTGCGGCCGGGGGCGGACTGCGTGGACGCGGCGCGTTAGAAAGCGATCAAAAACCCGGATCGAATCACTTCCCCCCTTTGGTTATTTTCGCGATTTTTCTAGTGAAAACGTTCGGCCGTGAATAGAACTTTTACTAAACGGTCCGCGACCGTGGGACGTTGCACAATCTGTAACCGATTTTCATGGGATGTGAATCAACAGAGGCGCCGTCGCAAAGTTACCGGTCGTGTCGCCGATTAAGTACATCTATTTTCGATCTACCCACAATTGGCGTTTTTATAATTTACAATCTTTATCTCGCGACCCTGATTGTATTATTTCTTAACTACTTTTTTAAAACAAACTAGCAAGTTAGATTTAAGTCTTGAGCTATAGACTAAGTATGGGGTCATGATAGGGTTTTCCAAACTGACGTTTGGTTTAATCGCTGACCAACTGCTTTGTTTCTATTATGATTTCAGTAGTTTTTTAACAGTTACGAAAGACACGCTAATACACGACATAATTATTCTTGTTTGATTCTCATGCGTCAACGCTTATATACCTAGTCTGCCGATGAAGGTTACTGGTATTATCAGTAGCAAATTATGGTCGCCACTGCCCACATAAAATATGATGTGCCTTCAATTCTTCTGTAAGAAAATAAATTGGAGCTTTGAATTTCACTGAGAAAGAATACATTTCATGAACCCATGTCGAGATATTATTGATTCGTAAGAGACGGCTAAACAAGGCGATTAAACCGCGACTAAATGCCCTGGCTGCCCACGGCCAATAGCGTAGTCGGGGTGAGAAGCCGTGCTCTGTGATTTCCAACAGGCGTACCTAGCGTGGGGATTATAGAAAAAAAAACCCTGAAAGTTGGTCTATGTGCAGCAATTGACTTAGATAGGCTGTCGATGATTGATGATCATGATAAACCTACACTGACACTCGTAATTGTAGTACTCAATAACATAATAATTTCTCGCCTCACAGTGCAAGCCGGCCATCATTTAACATATATAATATAAAAAGTACAGCTTCTTAAAACGTCAGGTCTCCAATGCTAGGTATTTGTTACTCGGTCCTCTCTGCCTACTCAATAAAAAATCTGGCGTGATGATATAGGTATTAATAATATGTATAATAGTAAAAAATCTGTACTCACATTCAAAGAGGCCTTCACAAATTCCGGTACCAGCCTCTTCGATGTGGGTCCGGATAGTGAATGCGACGCGATATATAGAACTGAGCGCCATATATTATCACTCAGAGATAACATTGGTCTATTTGCAGGACGTTTGAAATGTCCCGATGCGACGCGGTGGTAAAAATTGTTTACGTTGCTAATCTGATTAAGAAAATACAAGCTTGACGATTTAATGCACGTTTACATAACTTAAATTACGCAAACATCTAATTTGAGAAGTGTAATTAAAATAAGTGCCAAGAATAATATTGATTTTCGTTGAAATTTATACGCAAATTTTTGAATTATAGGTTAGCATTCCTAGCCACTACTAGAAATTTTAATAGAAAAAACCAATAATACTCATCCGGGGGATTGAACCTAGGAAACCTACATCAGCAGTAGCGCTTGCAACAACTGAACCACAGAGGCAGTAATTTTTAATTTAGTTTTTAATCTGTTTAGTGATTTGAAATTTAAATGCAATTAACGTGGAGTGAGATATGTCATTTGTTAACAAAGACAGCGTGGTCAGATATTCATTAGGATAGCAATAGGATTAAACCAGAGAATAATAATTAACGTATTTCAAATTTAATTATTTGGTTCATAATAAGTTTCTCCAATTGATCGGTCTTACTTAGAGAAAGTGTAACGTGAAGTTGTTATCCTATCGTGTTCTGTCTGTCAAGTGAATACCTACTATTTGTATTACATCGATACTATATTTTTCGAGACAAAAATAATCACCTCAGTAGGAAATATGGAATGTTGACTTTCTTCAAAAACTGTCAACCTGCCAAAAACTAGAAGAATTGTAAACGCTTGACTGGTCTGTTGATTCAGATAGTAGCGAACCTATTTGCTACGCCAGCTGCCGCGGTTTCGATTCTCACCAAAACAACTATTTACATGAAGAATTTTATACATGTAGCTTGTCATTTGCCTGGTCCTAAGTCTGGATCAAATGGCAAGTTGCGAGTTGTTTTATCATGATCATATCAGTCTTTATAATTCCACTACTAGCCTTACGCTTTTCTTAAGATACAAAATACGATCCTCCACAGATCTCAACTAACCGGTACCTCCCGCCTTTGTAAGGTTATCGGTTCAACGGGTCGGAGGGCGCCCTATGAAACATCTGGTAGTTTTCACTCCGGAACTCGTCAACTTTACCATTGCACTCTGCGACAAGATTTAAGTTTCCCAAATATATTATGACTCTATTATGATTACATATTTTTGGAACTATGTCAATGAAATATCAATAAAAATAGACCCAAATAATACTTATAACAATTGCCTTCAAATTCATTACCCACAGTCTTTTTAAGAAAAGTAATTCGCATTGCATCACAATGAACAAGTGACCGAATGTCCCAAATCGTGTCAGTGTTACGAATATTGCAAGTGGAGTTGTAACAGTACAGTAACAAACAATGTTTGCAACCAAATTACCGTTGTTTTTGTACAACTATTACGTAAAGTACCGCAGCCTCAGAGAGGTGATATGCGTCCACATTCCGAAGTCCATTTTCATTTGCAATCGAATCGAAAACATAATCGGTTTATTTAATGGACTTCGAACACATTGCGCATAACTATTACTTGTATAGCAAATACAATCTTGCTACTGTTAATGAGATATTACGGATTCGATCAGTGTTACAAAGCGACAGCGGTCGACATTACGACATAATGAATCAGGAATAGGTAAATTAAATTCTTGATTCATTTCAGTCAACGATGTGTATGTACGAATACCTAACATCCACATAATCATCAATCAACGCTATTAACGATTCACTGTTTTAGCCATAGTCTGCCATGTTGGCCACGTGCGAATTGCCAAAGTATGTAACTCTTAGAAAATCCTAGTGTGCAGAATTCATCATGATGCTTTCCTTCACTATAACAAAACGTGCACGCCAGGATTTGAACCCAGGTGCCCTATAATGGGAGGCTGATTTCTAAACCACTAGTTCTAGCAATTACTTAACACCGGTTAATTATTTGCTAAAATGATTCTTAAAGGAAATGCTTCCGTGCGGACATTTCAATCGAATGTAAACCGTAAAATTTGAAAGCGGATGGCGGCAATTAGTCCGAACGATGAAACGAAAACGCTTGATACACTGTACCTATGTGTTGAGTAACTGCTTGTCTGAGTCAGACATGGAACAAAAAAACTCACCCGCTTGTTATAATTTGGCCATCAATTATGAATTAAGTTTAACTAAATATGAAGGTTTATTAAAAACTAACTCATACATCATCATCATCATCAGCCTATCTTAGTCCACTGCTGGACATAGGCCGAGAGGAGACAGTCTCCGCCCGAACTCGCTGCAAGCGCCGGGTGCTCATGAGGAAGGACCTCGTACAGGTCCGAAACTAGTCGAAACGAAAAACATGCGAGAGTTAAGCCGGTACATTTATAATCAGGGTGCTTAATACTCACACATAAACAAACACAATCATTATGTATGCTGTCCTAAGTGAACTGGGGTAACATCGGACTGCATATTACATAAATCTTTCTATACCACAAGAATTTCTCACTGATATTATCTACGTCATCCTAACTTGAAATTTCCAATACTAGCACAGAGTCTGGATCTGTGTTCGGAGTATGGTAATAGACTCACCCCCAATCTATGGTGGGACGTAAAAAATAACTGTTTAATCGTGGAAGTGTAGGTACTGTACTTCTTTGCTTACCCCAACGGGCAAATATAGGCATAATGTTATGTTATGTTCCGAATTAAAACTATTATCAATCGATTTCCACATTTTTGTAAGATCTTTACTGCGTTGTTAGCTCACCTATACCTGTATATAAAATAAAAAATTATTGTCAAGTATGTCTTTGTGGCAATGGCAATATGACAATGTGGTATTGGCTAGAGAACCTGCTGCTGAGCGAAAGGTCCTTAATTCGATTCATACTTATTACTAACATTTGCGTGCCGACCACGAATAGTTCTTGTGTTTGTATGTGTACACTTCCGATATATGTACAATATCAGACGCCTGGTTACCATAACACAAGCTCAACCTTGTAATAGTTCCTTGGACTCGGAAGAGAATCATAAGACCTTTAATAATACGAAAGAGGCGAATTTGTCATCCGCAGACCAAGATTGCTTTATCCCTATTTTCGCCATTATTTCAACTGGGAAACTACAATATCATCCAACAGATAACTCTTGACATATAATGCGAATGTTGATGGATACATGTTCGGGAAAGATCAAAGCTTATCTACCACGAGAGATTAGGCTAGATATTCACTGATAGGTGAGTAGGAAATTTAGAGCCCATACAACCGTTCCAGACCCTTCTAAGCGTTTTTCTTGCTCCACTGCGGCCGTGTCCCCGATACAGCCTACCTTTAATATTTTTTGCGTTATCTGTTCTCAGCCTTTATTATAAATCAAAGTACAGTTTCAGTTAAATTATATTAAAAACAACCGAAACGGACTAATCGCTCCCTTGACCGAAAAAACGTGGTGTAACAGGTGTCGCGTAAAAACTAGGCTCGGCTCGCGGTTCTGCTTTCGTTTTATAATTTTCGATTTCGAGCTGCAACTGATAATTCCGTAAAATACAATTTTCAATCAATTTTATACTATATTTTCTTGAAATTATTCATTCAAAATTTGATTTCAAAGTTGGATAGCTTCCCACTAGATGTGTTTACTCTGTGGTATAAAAGTCAATAATACGCACAGCATTAAATATTTTTAGGAGTAACGTAACTTCACGCCTGTAATCCCCGAAGTGGTAGGCAGCGAAGTGTAGTACACTCCTACGTTTCACTCGTTACGTTTACGTCCCATAGAATAGGAGGTGAGCCTATAGCCATACACCGGGCACAGATTCAGACTATTGAGACACTACTAGAAATTCTAAATTAGAACATTCCAATAGTACCCGACCCGCTATTCGAACCCAGGACCTCCTGATCCTGAAGTCCTGGGTCCCGACCATTCGACCAATGAGGCAGGCAGATTTTGGCAGGCATTTTAGAGGTAACTTTGAATATGATATTTAGTCCAACTAACGTAGTAAAGTATGGTCCCTTCTCATTTTGAGAGATTGTTGGCAACAATATTGATGATGATGACGGTTGAACAAAATGTTATTATCATTTTCTTTCAACATGACACTAAACGCTTGATCTTTTATATTACTGTCAATTTCATTCATTCACACAAACGGACAATATTGTGAACTATTATTAGTAGGTATGTGCTATACTAACCAAACAAATACCTTTGTATTTCACTGCTTGCCGAGACACTACTGTTACGGCAGCCGGTCTAGAACATGCTGTCTCTCTCCTTTCAACGTGGACGATGCTTAGACTGAGCGAGACGCAACATCTGAAAGAACCTCACGTCCGAATATGACTGGTTCCGCACGAGTAGTCTTGAAAGCGCGACTTCATTTACTCTAAACGTTACTTTGAAAGATATCTTAGGTTTTATTGCAATCTATAATGATGTCTCTCGTTTTTCAAGTTTATTCAAGGGATCTATTGCATTAAGTCGACTTACGACGCGAATTGGTTCTGAACTAAATAAATATTTGGTGCGATAAACAAATGCTACGTTTGCATAATTATATAAAGAGTGTTTTGAAATTTTTGTATAGTCATCAACTCTTTTAATGTTTCACTACAATTAAAATTACGAACCCGAAGCAGTTAGTTGATCACTGGTAAATATTTAGCTACCCCGTTCCAAGGAGAGGAGAAGAAGTCTTCAATCAAATTAACATGTTTCTCTCCATTGTCATGGTGCTTCAAGAGACTTCATACTCCAGGCAAAGTGAACCGTTGCTATTAGTTGAAAGAAAATATATATATTATGTAGATTTACACGACCATCTGATCCTAAAGAAGGCAGAGCTTGTAATAGAGTAACCAGACGGCTGATTAACTACGTATATAATATCTATGTACATGTCTAAATAATTCGTGATCTAGATCATTTTATACCCGGACTCCGAACAAATTTAGTTGTGAAGAAGGTTGGGAATCCTCTGACCATTGATTAATATTGATATAATCTGTTCGTTGCTTTGTTTCTAGCTATTTATAACCATTATTATTACGTGCGCCTTTCTTATTCTATGTCTATTATTCTTTTAATAATTTATGTATGTGGCTGTAAATATAACTTTTTCTCTTTTCTTTCCTTTCTTTCTTTTTTCCTAACCAGTGGACTATCAGGGCCATCAAAGTTAAAGTTTGAAAATTGTTTGAAAGGTTATAGATTTTTTCTGTTCTTCCAAATGTTATCACATCGCCAAGCCTTTGGAACCACTTCGATTTGGATAGACTTAAACAGAGGTCTCTAGAGGTATGGTGAAAAAACAATCTACCCACTTATACATATTTTAAAAAGTATTTACTTCTCTTATAGAAAAATAAAACAACATAATACGTATGTAATTTTTGTATATTTTAATTAAAAGTAAATAAATAAAGTACATGTAAAGCGTCAAGTATTTTGTTTATTTTTACTTAAGTTATTAGTTCCAGTAATAGAATTGGGACATACACCGCCGATTGTAGGCTAATTTGTTTCTTCAGATGTGAGCAATAACGATTACATTGGCTTAAAGCGATATATTATTTCAATGACAATTTTTATTGACGTAATATTGTTTAAAACGCAATGGACATGATATGAAATGCTGGACGAAATAAAAAAAAATGACAGATTTCCAAAAATAATATAATGAATTAAATATATTCGATACAAATACGATATTATGTTTCATTTGGAATTTCCCTCTTTTAGCTAACCAATATCATGTGTTAATTGCATTCGAATAATCACGAAATAATATTTTGCGAAAGGAACATCGCCTATGTTGTATACTCGTATTAATAATAATCATTAGTTTACGATTAACATACTAGTTTATCATAACCCTTAAGTTTAATTATATACATTGTATTTACAAGATTTAAATATGGCACAATGTTACAATTAGTGGCGTCACTTATACTTACTAATACTTCGAGGTGGGGCAAAAATGTTCATGTAGGTCATGTAAAAACTATTAGGAAACTGTTGTTATTTAGAAAGGGACAGAGTTTTACGTACACTAATATTTACCGGTTATTGAATAAAAATACTTTAGAAGTATTCCATAATATACAAATTTTGATTTTAGTATTGAAAACAAGAACTTTACCTTAACAAACCGACAAAGAAATGAAGTTGTACGTTTAAAATTGTATAAATTATATTTAAAATTAGTTGGAACAAATCCAACTATCTACTGAACTTGCACGAGACATTGTGTCGTATTTCAATAAAATCAATATGTTAGTGCCTACTAAATAATATTTTCACATAGTAAAGTGTACACAGTGGATGATCATATGGATTAAGCCAATGCGGTGACGTAGCGTTTGATAAAATGGCGAGATCTCAATCTATTATACTTGCATTCCTTGGTAGTTAATCCTTGCGCTTGTAAATATTAGAGTACCATGGTAGTACATGAATAGTAACACTAAAATTGGTCATTTCTATGTGAGGCTGTAATGATGATCACCCACTGCCTCCGTGAGCTAAAAAGAACACTTACACTAATAAGTCTTTATCAAGTGGTCAGAGACGAAAGGCGTGAAACTTTCGGGCTCCTTCATTTTCTTCTTTTTGTGCAGCGAGCAGCTCTTCTGCTTCAGCCCGGGCTCCGATTTATTATGAATAGGCTTGTATTGAGCGGAAAGTGATAATTTCTTATTGCTATTAAAATTTTTTTGGCAACCGTTACTCAGCACATTATTCTCTAATTTTTTATCACTAGCACTGTACACTGGAGCACTGTGCACTTTAAATATAATAGTTCTAGAGTTCTGTCTCATGTTTTGCTCGTACGCTTCCGGCGTCACCTCCAGCTGGCTGTGGTGAAGACAGGTCGATGTCACCTGAAAAAAGTTGTCTCGAATAATGCTAACAAAAAACTATTCGTCGCAAAAGATTTTCAGATAAAACAATCGGTTTAAATGTATCTATGACACATATTCAATTTTTGTGCTCTATGTATCATAATATTTACTTAAAACCCGATTTACTAAAAATCCTCTGTTTATAAAACCAACTTTATAAGGAGGTAAGTACTCGTAATATTTATTTTTGTCACTTGCAGTGAATTTTGTGTGAATGATATTCATAAGTTGTTAGGGTAAAGTGGTTAATCAAAGCTATCAACATACCAACGGAGCTCTGGCATATTTGGCGGCGCGGCCGGCGAGCTCGCTGCGCAGCCGCCACGCCGCCGCCGCCGCGCGC
>DWEC01001242.1:0-13841 GCA_018245735.1 Microceris miodesmiata | reverse complement strand
CGGTATCATCGCCGGATGTTTAGGATTCCAGTATGACGCTCAACCTTAGGGCGTTGTACTGGAACCCAGGGGGTATCGCCATCAAGACCATGGGCCTCAGACGCCTCGTCCAGGAGCACGACGTCCACGTGGTGCTCCTGGTGGTGTCCATGTGGTGCCCCATGCCCATCTCAGGGGCTTCGCGCCCTTGCACGCTCGTCCTCCCGACGGCCGCCCGTACCCGCGGGAGCTGGAAGGGCTGGACGATGCTGACTAGCATCGATGGTCGGCGGGTGATGACCACAGACCACAACACCGTCTGACGACGGAGTGAGATCACCGGGCGGCAGTTGACCCCCTGAGACTGCCCGGGTAAAGAGGGAGAACCTCGAGTAGAGTATGGTATGGCAACGGCTGTTAGCCACTTGGCGTATATCACCACAGCACCTGCTGTAGGCGTCCTACGCTCTTTTTCCCATGGTGTGGTCTTAGCTCCAGCAAAAAATCTACCTGACTATACTCAATGACAAAAACGACTAAGATTTTTATATTGTACAAAGAGTTATGTGGGTATATATTGGAATGAACAGCCTCGTTGGTCTAGTGGTTGTAGGCGCGACTGCTGATCAAGAGTTCATGGTTTCGGTTACTGGTTTGGGCAAAGTATTGCGGGTTTTTGTTAACTTAAAATACCTAGTAACACTGCGAAACCTGGAAGCGTACCCGACATCTGTTATAGGCTTACCTGATGTAACGTAGCATGTATAACAAAAATGGGAGTTATGCACTTCTCTGCCTACCCATTGTGCCTATTTAACCTGTAAATTGAAGCTCCTGTAGGTGTCCCGTAATAAGTACCCTTGTTTTGTTCCTTGTCGCCAGTTCGCGGCATTCAGTTTTTAATAATTTTAATAAGTTAATTCTGCGACCCTAATTACATCATTACATTGGAAGGCGTCCAGTACTATTGCTGACGTTATTTTTGGGAAGTCCAGGTCCAGGAGCAGACTGACGATGATCAGGATGACAATGAAGTATGTTTCTTATTTATTTCTCTTGGTTTCCAGATGTCTCTACAGTTCATCTGTTTCTCTTGGATGAGAATCAATTTCATTTCCAACTCAACACTTAATTTTGAATTAACAGGTCATATACTATTTCATTTCATCACCATGATCATCATCAGGCTGTTAAATCCACCGCAGAACAAAAGCCGCATCTGATGAGTTTTCGCCCATAATGTCTTTGCTGGGCGTTGAGGTTCTAAATCGGTTGGCGAATTCATTTTATTTATTACAGTTCAAGTTTACAATTTAAAAGTTCCCTCATACACCGGTTTTATGTCTTTATTTGTTAATTAATACTTACTATTGGTTTAATGACAATTAATTTACAAAGGAATTCGCCCAGGTTCAAGATGTACGCAAAATTAACTGTTATAACAATTTATGTGAATAATCCCTCGGAAGTAAAGTATATATTGTAATTCACTTATCTACTACTTTAATTATCAATAAATCAATTGTTTAATTGATACTGTATTCAACATTAATATTTAAACTTTAACTTTCTTGTAAAAAGTTTTTTTGTAAAAAAAGATAGCGAATCGCTGCGAAGCTAGGACGATCGTATTTGAATTTCAAATTCTAAATTTGAATTCGGCCTATCTCTATTCGTAAGGTAACGGTGACTTGGAAACACCACGTAAGAATATGAAACCTAGCGTGAATGAGTGACCGAATGAATGGATAAATCATTCAGTCGCTATTCCAATAAATATCATTTGGAATTATGGGTGAGTTTCGAAATAAAAAAAACTATATAAATTTGCACATTCTATAATTTCATCCATTCCCTTACTACAAATCACAAATGCTTACTATATCTAACTAAATGCGGTCTTACATACGAAAACATATATTGATATATAAAATAGATAATCAGACACTATGATAGCATTTACATACATAAGTGTATGAAACTGGATTTGCGAATGTCACATGTAGTTTTGAGATCAAAGTTGTCATGGAAATGACATTACAGAAATGATATTGCGTACAATTCAAGGCGCAGAAATCATCTTAGCACATACGACGAACACGTTTCCTCTCAAGCCATCTGACTTCACCTAGCGTTCTCGCCTTCAACGAGTGAGTACTTCAATATACGTCATCATAGCAAGGTGCCTAGTTAGCTTCTGCGAGTTATAAGCAATATTGAATGACGGTTGAGTTCCAAATTCAAAACTAATGCGCTGTACACCAGTGACATTCGAAATTCGAATTGTAATTTATTTGAATTTATTCGAATTGGAATTATTGGAAATTAAAATGTTTTCGTGCAACACAGCGAACAAACTAGATGAGATTAGATAAAACTAGATGTATTATTATAGTTAGTTTTGTTAAATCCCTTGACATTTTACATAATGTTAGAAAATTATTTTACCACTAACAATTACAATTCGGGGTTTAGAATGTTAATTTATAATAACACAATACGAAAATCAAAAAGAAAAACATTACAGAGTTAATACATTAAATCTTTTTTTTTTAAATTAAGCAAATATTAACGAAAATTGTTCTTGAATAATCTAATGTGCCTGATACATTGATAGATATTTGAATTTTTTTATGGCAGATAATAAAGTATTTATATATATATGTATATATATATATGTCATCACATTTAAAAAAAGTTCAGTTCTTGATTTCTATTCATTCATACAACTACGAAACTAAAACATTCATAAAACAAAAAAAATGTACTCGAAGTCCACTTAACGAAATACAGTCATGTTTTTAAAGAAATCAAAGTTTTTGTATTATCATGGGAACTGGCCAGCTTCGTTTTAAATGACAAGACGCAGAACGCTAACTCAAAATAGTGGTTGGAAAGCTTGCGTAGCTAAATGGAATAGATCAACTTCAATTATAGAAAATAGGATGCATTAATTTGAATAAAATTTATCAGTTCTTTCGCGGATAATAATACAAAATGTCGTCTTAACACTTGGGTATATTTGAAATCAGTATGACAACATAGTTACAATGTAAGTTGCTTATGAGGCATATTTTGACACCATGCCATTTAAAGAATTGGTTGCCAGATAAACTAACTTCATAAAACATTGGGGTGGTAAGATGTTTCTTACTTCAGATAAAGAAAAAAAAACAAAAATTTGTCAGATGACATCAATTCAAAATTTATGTGTGCAGAAAAGGCTTTGAAAAATCACTGACCAGTGGATAGAGCCTTAAATTATATAGTAATAATGTTCTAAATTCGTGATTTGGACAGACAGAATACGTAAAACGTAAAAAATCAATTTTAACTGCCAGTTTAAATCTAGTACTTGCAAAATTTTCTGAAAGAAGAACTATCCCACAAAACACTTGCAGAAAGGTGAAATTAAATTTCATGGGCAACTTAGTAGTAACTATGTATAATATTGGATGTCTCTCAAACTATAAATGTATCATCAACCCACGTTATTCGTTGACTGAAGACAGTTTAAATCCGATCAAATACTGAAAGCCACGAATCATTTGTTTGAGTGAAAGCTTGAAAAGTGAAGTGAAAGTTTTTTCTTCCAATGACTTGTAACCTATAGAAACTATTATAATCCGTGCGAGACATCTTGAGATCTGCCTGACGACGTCACACCGACGCGTTACATTGGGGTAACAAAACTTATTATCAAACTTGTTCATAGATTTTAAAAGATTATTAGCAACGGGATAGTTGTATTTAAATTAAAAAGAACTACATTTAATCATCGAAATGTGTAAATACTAAAGTGCGTAGGTCTCAAGTCGTCGCGCGCGGGTTGTCTTTGTAATAAATAACTTTAATATTGAGCGATCCTTTGAGGCCGTGTTATGTCCTGTCAAATGCCATATAACAATACAAATATATACGGAATCTACTCTGATAAAAAAAGTGTGATAACATAGCACTGCGTAGAAAATAGAGGCAGAAATTGAGAATAAGGTGATGAAAGGAGAACATAGTTCAGAAAACATAATATCTTAAAATGAAGACCAAATTATATTCTTGAACGACTTCATCGAACGGAAACACCAGGCTCATAAAATACAGCCGAACTATGGAAATGTTTTGAAACCAGTACGAAATAAAAAATAAAGAAGCCAGATTGCTTAAAAAGGGGAAAAGAAAAAGAAGCCAGATTGCTTAAAAAGGGCTTTTCGAAGTCACATAACGTATTCAATCAAGGAATAATGAATTTGATAATCAGAATTAATATTCTTGATAAGTCAAAAGTTTTGTGATAGAGAAATGACGATTTTTATTAATGGCGAAGTTGTCAGCTGATAAGCGAACAAGAAATGTTTGGATCCAGAAATTTAAATAGATCAAGAATACTAATACAGCTATCGTTAATTATAAAAAAAAAATTATGGGCCTTAAATTAAATAAGAAAAACTATAAAAGACGGAGTAGGTAAAAGTATATGGAATAAAAAAATATGGAATAAAAGTATATGGAAGTAATGGAATAAACATTGAATAATAAAAAAATCAAAAACCCATAATACACTAATGATTAATTTGAAGGAACTACCACTGGACATAGATGGTGATGAAAATAATGGAATTGATACCATAATATGGAATTTATCGAATAATGTCAATTCCGAAAGAGAAATGACTAATGAAACTAAGGTGGAAATACGTCATTAAAATGTACCGGCTTAACTTACATAAGTTTTTCAACAGAGTGACTAGTAGGGCCCATCCAAGTTCCTACATGCGCTTCCGCCGATCACGAGGTAGCGATGGAATCAGAACTAATCGAGCGATAATATGAAAACATACTTTAGTTAGATAAATGACGATCCCGTATATACGATATATGTATATGTATAAACTCACAAACCGTAAGCTCATGAAACGTTTACAGCAAAGTCGTGTATGAAATTGAGAGGAGACTAATCAGATGACAGCGAGGACATATCACAGCCACGAAGGGTTAATATTTACTAGTATTATTAGGTGAGTTCAGTGCTTTCTCGGTAAGAGGTACAGGCTGAATGTGTCCTTGGGTAGCGCCACGCACGCGGGCCTCTGTCTCACGTCTTCCGGTTTCACAGCCGCCACGTCGAACTCTTGAAGAATGTTGGCGAACATCACGAAGCTCATGGTCGTCACCAGAACCTGGCCAACGCATGTCCGTTTCCCGATGCTGAATGGAAGGAAGTGGGGTATGTTCTTCTTCACTGTCCAAACTTCTTTCTCGGTTTCCGTCGCTTTGTTTATAGGACCGGAGCGTTCTCCATCAGATTCCATTCCCGAATCGCACTGAGAGTTCCTTCGCACGCGGATCTTGCTACGTTCCATGAATCTCATAGGGTCGAATTTCTCTGGATGATCCCAGTATTTCTCGGAAGTGTTCAACTCGTAGTTGTTGATGAACACTATAGTGCCTTTCTCGATTCCGTATCCAGCTACAGCCGCGTTCTCTGTCGCTACGTGAGGTACGATTGGTGAGGAGGCGTACCGCAGACACTCAAGTATTGTCGCTTCGGTATAGGGTAGGTTGCTTCTGTCACAGAGTGTTACTGCTCGTTTTCCTTTCGTCACAGCATCAATTTCGCTCCTAATTCTTCTTCCCACTTCTGGGTCTCTTGCTACTGCTGCCATACAAAGCATGACCAAGTTACCAACAGATGAATGGCCTCCTAAGAAGTCTTCCAGCATAAAAATAATCGTATTTCTATCAACTGTTGGATCGTCGTGAAGAACTCTAAGTAAGCCATCGAGAAAGTCCTTTTCGAGGCCTTCGGTTTCCAAATTATTTTCTCTCTGCTCGACGATTCTGGACAAAATGAAGCTTCGAATATCTTGTGACCAGTTAGATAATTTGTCCATGTGTTTCTTGTAAAACGGCGCCAACCATGGCAGGAAGTCCACTGCGTATCCCTGATTGATCTCCCAGAAAATCTCATCGAAGTGGTCGACCACTTTCTTAAACTCCACGTCGGTGTCAGGGTCGAATCGAGTGTTGCACATGTAATGAGAGAACATGTTCATAGCAGTTGTCATGAGATGGGGTTTCAGGTTGATGGGCTGAGAGTTCCTCCTGGTTAAACCCTTGAGATTCTGGATCAAGTCGACAGCTTCGAAGGTTGCGATGTCTCCTATTCTCGCGAAGCTTTCGGTGTGCTGCTTTGGGCCGCAGTGGCGTCTGGCCAGATTGCGGCGTCGGAGTTGCAGATTGGACCAGTCGCAGAGGGCCAATGCTGTGGACAATGGAAAAAAAATTGGTTAGAAGAGTTTAAAGTTACGAAGTGTTCATACACACAGCTGTTTCCTTTTCTTCTTTTTCTCTTTTAATCTGGTTGTACAGAAACAAATCTCTGTAGCTCATAGATTTTATTCGTTTGACTGTGTTTACTATAATTATGGGTAATATAATAAATGGAGCCGTTTGTGACGCGAACTTTTGAATTCTCAGGGAAGATTTAATTATAAATATAATATAGAACTATAATATTCCACCACCAATTATTACCTAATGAACAAAGCTGGAGTCCATATTAGTATGTGCATATATAGATTGTATACGGATAAATATTTGCCATTGCTAATAACAATCAATAAAAATCTGTTTACAAAACCATTCACGCAAATCTTCGGACATAGCGTAATGTGTTAGTTTACTCCAACACGAGAAAAAAAATGTTTAATGTCTTCCAGAAGCTCACGCCTCATGGCGTTCAATGGTAATGGAGTAATAAACATACAACAATGGTGAACACGGACTGGATCAATTTATTGACCGTGCAATGTAACAACAGAAACATTTTTGTGTGTATATATACTCCACTTCATTTTCCTTCTCCGATCACCAACATCAACCCCTTCAGTTCTCCCAAATTCCCATCCCCCTAGTAACCCTTCCACTATGTCCTTATTATCACCCTATTATACTTCCACTATCTCCTTATTATTATCCTATTATACTTTTCCCCTTTCCGTGTTCTATAATTTCTTCTCAATGTTTATCTGGTAGAGATCGGTCGTTATCAGTAAGTTGTTCGTTTTTATTACAACCCCCCACCTTTTTAAAATCGGTTTTTTTTTTATTTCGTTAAATGTCATTTACTTAAAGCGTTATTTTATTTATGTGATATTTCGTATGCAATAAAAACATATTGTGTTGTATTTATCTGGGGTTAATTATTACAGATTCTAGGATCTTTATTCGAATAAAGTAATGTTTATTTTTACTCATATGTATTTGTATTTTGAGGCACACGACGTTGCAAGACTTAACATAGTGACAGCAATAATAATAATATTGACACAATACATTGTTCAAAACCAAATCAGACAATGCTGAAATAAAAAAAAAAACATTAAAACTGCCAGTATCTTTCAAATCGCGTGTGTTACGCTCATTCATCTAACACTACTTACGTGATCGGAACGGTGGAGAAAACGAAAAAAAGCGACGAAACAAAAAAAATAATAATAATAATTCCATAACACATCGCAATACAGATTTGAAATGGAAAATTAATCGTTCGTAATTGCAAGAATCAGTGCTGTATTACCAACCAGAGCGTGAATGATCGTTACCAAGAATAGAGCTGTACTACGATAATATATAAGTATAAGCGAATTTCCATAGTGATTATGACGTTTCAAATTGACATATTCCGCCAAATCAATTATTGCGCTTTTTTTAGTAATTACCGTAGTATGCAAGTGTGTTTTTTAAATTAATTTGCATTCTTTTTTGAAAATATGTTTCTACCGATTTTAACGTATATAAAGAATAACCACCAACTTAAACCAGAAATAAGAGCAGAGAGAAGTGGGAGAGAATAAAGTTCTTACTAGTTTATCTGTTTACACATTAAAGTACCCTAAGCAGCAACAATTGAATAGATTTATCTAAATTGTAATTTTTTGTTTAGGTTCCTAATAATGTACCTACCTAAATAGTCAACAATAAATGTACATATTTAGTAGATTCATTCATTCACTCAAGCATTAGTTCAACATTTCATTCATTCAGTCGTTCATTTTAATTGTTCGAAATCCAAATTGAAACGTTTATACAATCACGAGAGAGTACATCATACCCACAACTAACATTCGGTCTTTAACGTAACAAAACTCACTCTCATAGCTAACTGCCAGTAGGAATATCAACTACTTGTAACGAGACACCCCACGAGGACATAAACAACGCTTCGTTCGCCTGACTCAGTTTATAAAAAAAAGTTTCATGGCTATAACTCGCAGATATCGACTAGGCACCTCGCTGTGATGATGTAATAGTACATAATAGGTTCTGATGCTTCGAAGGTGAAAGCGGTTTTGGTCGGCGGAATAAAATGACCGGAAGGGGCGCGCATTCCTCACAGATGTCAAGTCGATTTCTGCCTGTCGTATAACACGCTTTTGATGATCTGAACGATATATATTTGTAGTCCTTCCAATGATTGTATATCATCATCATCATCATCGGCCTACTACCGTCTACTGCTGAACACAGGCCTCTTCAATAACACGCTACTGAGTTCGATCTTCAGATCTTCATGATTGTATACAGCAAGTACTATTCAATTTAAACAGTCATGGTGTTGCTAAGTATCTCTTAGGGAGTAATAAACAATCTGGTAATACATAGTTTCTTTCCGTGCTGTACTAATACGCCGCTGTGACGTCATCACGAAGGTGTCAGGTCGTCGTGCGCGGGTTATACATAAATAACACATAATAATATTATATACATGAAGCGCATATGAGGTATGGATTAAAATATAAATATAACGAAAAATCAGATAATATTAAGGAGAAATCATGTAATATTTTAAACAAGGAAATATATAAATTAAATAAATGTATATTTATAAACAAATTTAAAAGGATTATGAGCTCTCTGCCTACCCCGAAAAGGACCTGATGTGATAACATAATGAAAAAGTATTAGGAACTTATCGCATACTTTCATTATCATCCCGGTTTATTGATAGAAAATATCATTAAGTATTAAATCGCCCATTTATTAAATACAATGAAGAATAAACAAATAAAATGGTCGAATGATATAATAATAATATTTACATAATTACCACAGTGTTATATGCTATAACATTAATAACAGGATAAACGAATTTTCAAAATATTGTCAGTTTTATTTATCTGCTCTGTGTTAATAAACTGTTTAAATATATTCTGTTCTATTCAATTCTAGAACGTTTATGTATATTTTTATAACAAACAACAACAGAAATTTGATTGCTAAGCTTTGGGTTGTCGGTTCGATTTCCACTTAGAACGAATACCTTTGTGATGATAGCACGACTGTTTATTATATCCGTGTTCCAGCAACTTTGGGATCGATTGACTGTGTATCAATGTTTCAATATACATATTTACTACAAAGATATTAAAATTATATCTTCCCGCTAGATCCCATATTCTGTACGTAGAGAGCACCGAGCGCCAAGTATCTCTATCCTCACGAAGCTACCACGGTTTTCCAACATTTAAAACATTGTTTACTTCGTTGTTAGCTGTGTTTTGATTGTCGCGACGTATTAGAAATCCTTGTATCTTTTATAACATCATTAATAAAATAAGCCTACAAATATTTTCAGCTGCGTAATACATCGTCGGCATAAAATTGGTCAAGTTGCAATATATCGTACATACAGTGTAGCGTTACAAGGTCTGCTGGTTCAAGCGATGAGTGGCAAGCGTATTGGTTTCAGCGTAACGTCACGCCTGTATGCTCTGCGAGGGGTAGGCAGAGGTGTACAGTACTCCCATATTTATATAGTATCCCCAGTATCCCATGTACATAAAGAGGCTGTTATCACATGCACATATAATACTGCAATCCTCTACCTACCGCTTTGGAGAAATGCAAGTGTAATGTTATGTTAATATATTTCGATTACAATAATAGAAAACGTAAGATCCTGGGTTCAAACCAGCGTTGGGTACTTTTTTATTTTTGTAATTACCGTTTTCTAGTAGAAATTTCTAGTGACTCGGAGTCCTGAGCTTTTCCCGCTATATGGCAATAGGCTAAACCCCTACTATATAGTTGGACGTATCTAAATATAACTGGTGAAACTGTTCTGCCCACCCCTTCGGTGATAAGGTACGTGATGTGACTGTTGTTCAATAATAGAAAAAATATATATACGAAAAGCTTATGACCGGGAGCACACATATATTTTGATATTACGTAGTAACTGCCTAATCAAAGTGTAGTGTTTACATGGGACGTGTCAATGGGTCACAGCGGGCCAACACGACACCTCTCAGATGTAACACGCACATCGTCAACTCTCGTACAGTACTACTACTGAACACGGGTCTCAGAATGAGAAGCTAAGGTCATACTCTGCCATATTAGTTATCTGCGGGTAGAGAGACTTCACAGAATTTCTAGATCATTCCAGAATACTATGTTAGCTCTTCAGTGTTATAAAATAATAATAATAATCGACCCACAGCAAGTGATATTTAAATTTAAAAACGCACTTTTTGTAAGGAGGTGCGCGCCATGGATTTGAACACAGCACCCCCGGAATGAGAGGCTGAATTCTTAACGATTAGGTTATCTCTGCTTCAGTGTTATGGCAAGTGATATTTAAGTTTAAAAATAATCGTACATTCCAGGCAAGTTAAAGATTTTTAAAAATGAAAAGAGCTTTTCTATAAACCCCGCTAAAGCTGATGTGTTACGTCTATATGTCTATTTTTTTCCATTCTACGTATGTATATATATTTCATTCTTCTGTAGTTTCAGCTGCTCCCATAAGGAAATCATTTTGTATATATCACGCTGTCTATCCCCTCCAAATGACTATTCTACGCCTTCAGACTAATTTACAAGATGGAAGTTTCGAGAAGCACGCTTTAAAAAGTTTCTTTTAGTCTGCTTCTCAACCTTACAATTAGATACATTTTTGCACTACATAAGATATATAGGCAAGAACAACAAAGTAACAGATTAAATAACACGATAACACGATAAACAAAATATTAATATATTACACCGCGGTTATGCGTTGAACATGTAATAGATTACCGTATTCATTCCTACTAAAGCAATATTTTTAGGTTAGGCAATTACAGATTTTTAAAAATAGTCGACACGGCGAAGACTGTATGACAATAATTGGTATTTTTAAATGTCATTTTATACGGACATTAAGAAAGTATGTATTAATTTGTTAACTACACTGAGGTCGAAATGGAGAAACGTTTGTGAAACATGCCGTCAATGGCAAAAAGCGAAGTCAAATTGCCTTAAATTTAAGAATTGCAGCTTTTATTTAAAAATGACGTATGTTAAATAAATAAAAATCGTTATAGAATTTTGAAATTCGAAAACCTTGTTAGCTTTTGTGATTATCCTAAGAGGCTTAAGGTCATAAGTTAAATACTCAAATTTTGTAAATATTTGTCCCGCGTCTAGTAGATTTATATGACTATTACTGTCTCATACATTTTTGTGTCTACTTTGTGACCGGGCGCATATTGCAACAATGTATTATTTGGACTAATTGTTAATCTGGATAGGTAGTAGATACAATGTGCTACCATTCCTGAAGAGTTCAGACACTGTATATACAAACGAGTATGTTTAATTCCAGGACTTACTACAAATTTTGGATGTTAATATACTTCAAATTGTTAGAATGAACTAAACTTCGGTATTACTTAAAATGCTAAGTAATTCAAAACTCAAGGCAAGAAAGAGATATTCATATTAATTTCTTAGTTGAAGAGTGTGAAAGAGAGAGATGTATTAATTTGTTGTAGCTTTGACGTGTATAGTCGGGACCGGTGTACGCAGGAGCGTGGTGTAGCTGGCCGTAAGATTTTGTGTAAACGGACGGGTGATGTGATGTGTTGTGATAACAAAAGTGCTAATAGTTTTAATCTGTGATTTGTGCGAATTTTGAATATTAATGTTTTTAAATGATGTGTCCTTTTTACTATTAGTGGATTATTTTCGGTAAGTATTTGAATTTGAGTGTTTTTCTATCGGGAAGCGTTTTTTTTTCATGTATGGAGAGGTTTTTTTTACTTTTGAATTTCAGCTAAATATTATAACTGTAAACGTGCTGCATTATTGTCCTATTAAAACTTCTGATTGATTGTTTTTTAAAAGATACCAAATTCAAGATAGCCGCGGAATATTTTTCGATTTTTATGACAATTTACCTCGTCATCGAAAATCTAATCGATACCTAAAGTTTACATTATCCGTAATATTCTACATAAAAATGTTAAACATGATATTCGACGAAACTATCGTATATTTTAAAAAGTAAAAGTTAAAAAAAATATATCGAAAATACAAATAAAAAATTATAAAACCATATCCCAATGTTAGTTAGGTATATAAGGAAGTTTAAGGCATAAAAGCATTAAAAACAAGCAAGCATATAGTATCATAGGTAAAAAAAAACTTACAATTATTTCTGTCGCCAGCGAAGAGTTGATGGAAGCGTAGGAAATCGGGGCGACCGCCGAAGAATTTGCCGTTTTGATTTAAAACCTCGCGAATTAGCTCCAAATTGTTGACTACTACGCACTGTGCCGAACCTAGTTTCAAGCTAAAGATGTCTCCGTAAGCCTTCGCCAAGTCTGTGAAGGACTGAAACGGAGACTCCCTTTTCCCTAACAGATGTAAACTCCCCACGATAGGCAAAGGTGTGGGTCCTGGCGGCGGTTTAAGATTCTCGACCTTAGATTCCCCATACTTGGAAATCTTCTCCCATCGAATGGTTCTCCTCGAGAAATATTTATAAGCGGCCAGGACGCAGACAGCGATTAATAGGAGCGCACTCATTTTTATTTTCTTAAAAAGAAATTTTCCGAGTGACAACACCAGCTGACAGGAGTTTTGACGGGAACTCGTAGCGTTCCGGCCGGCACTGCGCCAGCTGGTGCGTCTCCGCCATTTTTATACCGTCTCATTTGCATTTGGTGTCCGTATTCAGACATTACGCATTACTTGCGGGTTAAACGAAAATAAACTTTATTGTTATCCATATATGTTTAATATCGTCAGCAAAATGTAAATTTGTTTTTATGCTAGCATAAGTACGGACTAGAACATAAACAGTTATGTTACGAAGTTCAACTTTATCGCAATAGCAATAAGTGTTTTGAACTTTACACAGATTGAAAATCAGAATTGTGTCTCGGTAGAGTGTGCTTCGCCTGTATACGTTCAATATATTAAAATAATACATTTTTAGGTGATATTTCGCAGAGATTTTTAATAGAAAAATCATATTTTATGAAAACACACCTTATTAATGACAATGTCAGGTTTTTCTTTTTTCCTTTTTATAGCTTCGTAAGGTTTACTCAGCTTAGGTCATTTGAGTTTTTTAATGCTAGAAAAAATTAAAACATACGATCGAGAAAGCTAAAAAAATAGACGTCTGTTCAGCACGCACTGTTATTTTCTAGATCACTCGGGCATTAAGCACCATTTTCATAATCCATAGTTGTTACCTGCCGCTTGCCAGCTGCACCGAATGGAATTATGAAATCAATTTTATATTGTCTTTAAGGAGAAACACGTCAGTTCTGTAAGGATAGATATATTTGGAAACCACCGTTCGCTGCCTACCCTGTGAGAGACCTGGCATGATAATAATAATCATCCTTTATCAGCATCATCTTCATCACGCTTAATCATCATCATATAAGACCAGAGTCATCAAATGCTACATGTAAACCTGTCCCTATCTCCAGGGTCATCATAGCCTAGACCATTATCTCGTCATTACTTTCACACATACATATTATATACTTCGTCACAATAATATTTCCAACCCTATACTT
>DWEC01001241.1:0-13841 GCA_018245735.1 Microceris miodesmiata | reverse complement strand
GGGCCACCGATGAAACTCCTGACGCGGTGCTCCATCAACTCGTGATGTTCGCGGGCGGCAGGCTCCGCGGGGTGAGGAGAGAACTGCTCTTCCATGTACCCCGCAAGGATCTCCGATCGGTCCGACGCTGCATAACGTGGTATGCCGCTGCTGTCAAGCAGCGGACATACCGTCGTCTTGGCTCGAGTAAGTTGCCTGTTGAGATGATGAAGCGACGTCTCGTTTTCGCCTGCCTGGTCGATTCTCATCTCCCAGGAGACTCCGCGGTGCTCCTTCATCTCCGCACTCAACCTCTCCGCCGCATCTCTTTCTCTCTGTGTTGGACTACGCTGAATTGTCGCAGGCTTTACTTAGTGGTAGACTTTGTTTGATTTAGTATTTTTATAAAGTTTCTATTTCATAAAGCAAGGATATTTCGGCGTAATAATATGGCATCGGTGTAATAATATGGCATCTATATTACCGTATTTAATATTCAATTATTTTTTTCCAGAACAGTGCGGAGCCGAACAGAAGAGACTTGGAAGCATTAATCTATTTAAAATCGACAAAACAGCAACGGAATTAGAGCCCTTACAAAGGATTAATACCTCAGGAATATTAGACCAGAAATGGTGTTGCCACAATATACACGACTATCCAATTCTTGCGGCTGTGACGTCAGATGGTTTTATACAGCTGTACAGATTAGTGGAAAACGGAACGGGTTTAATGTTGTGGATCGAAAGTTCCATAGGTGACAACGTTTTAGCGCTCTCCATCGATTGGTCCACGAATAGGGAATATTCTGATGAACCCAGTCTCGTAGTTAGCGACTCATCAGGCACTATCACGCTGTGGAAGATAACTGGGTATATTTTGCTAAAAATAGACACGAGGGAAGCTCACGAATATGCAGCGTGGATAGGCGCTTTTGATTATTGGAACGCAAATATATTTTATTCAGGTATTGTCACTTTATTAAAAATATTTTTTGTTAATTGTAAATTTAATCTTTTAATGTACAACTACTATAGAAAAGTAATATAAACACGCATGCTTTATAAATTTGTGATAACAATATTCTGTCCATTGATCTTATGGGTAATTTAAAAATAATTTTCATAACTAATATTATTATCACTATATTGTAACGCTTACATATCCTTTTTACCATCGGACATCGAGACGGACAGAACGGCTTCCATCCATTTCTGGTAGAGGTTTCGCTAACCAGAACGAAGCGATATTCTTCATCGTTTTTAATTCGGACGGCCAAGGAGTGGAATCGCTTGCCTGCGTCTGTATTTCCTGATAATTACAATCTGGACCTCTTCAAATCTAATGTGAATAGATATTTACTAGGAAAGCTTTGTATATTATAGGCCACATCGTTGCTTTCCATCAGGCAAGACTGTGGCCAAAAGCATTTAAGGGTACAGGGTAGGTAGAGAGAGTCAAGTGCAACCTGGTTTGGAAAAGTGATGACTTTTCATATACGCACGAGTTAACAGCATTAAGTAAACGAATAATCGAATTATTGTATAATTTACTTTGTATTGTTAAAAAGTTTAGATAAACAAGTATTGAATTGCGTTTTACGCAAGCATGAATAATTACAGAATTATTTGTGTAACATAAAAGTACTCACTTCTAAATCGTTCTATACTAACAAAACATGCAACCTAGCTTGACTGAAGTCGTAAATAGTTTCTACAAGAAATACATCTATAAATACTTATATATCAAAGACAAGTATGTAGTATACATTCATTGTAAATATGTGTAAACTATGTTGCCATGGAATAACAGCTGTACATTGTATTTATTATAATCGACTCTGTTTATAAAACATCTATGTCATTATTCAATATCGATTATATATTTTTTTGTATAATATAAATTTAAGAAATGAAGCACATGATTTTTAACCATTTCCTCCGTTTGACTGCAGGTGGTGACGACTGCGTGTTTCGATGCTATGATGCACGAACGCCGGAGCCAGTTGCAAGCAACAGGTCCCACGGCTCTGGTGTGACGGCGATCAGGTCTAGCGTTAGGAACGAAGAAGCGCTGTTGACGGGCAGGTGTGTTGTGTTAAAAGTATAAGCCCTTTTCCATGTTGTCACTGGTAGAGTTATTACGTATAATATAGCATGGCATATGTCGTCATATTTTTATATACTTTATTCTGTAATCCTCGAGTGATCGCATACGTAGCTATAATATATTTCTTGTCGGTAAAATATGTGAACAGATATAGCAAGACATTATCTTGATAAAACAAGAGAAATAAGAACATTATGTGTACCATTACCACAGTAATGATCGCAAAGAAATATATAGCGATATATAAAGAATATATAGAGAAATATATATAAAGAAATATATAGGCGTAAAGTTACGTTTTTTAATACCTATAGCTATACCTAATATAGCTATACGATAGTATGGTGGTTTTTTCGTAGACCTCTGTCTTACGGCCGTTCGTCTTAGGACCTTTATTGTATTTCTCGTAATACTTTGCTATTGTTCTAATTAACTGGTATGCTAATCGCCTTCTATTAGGGTTTAATTTTCTGTATTATTTTATTTGGCCTTAAGGTACCAACACAGTTAATATTATTTTTTTACATTTTCTAAGTAAACCAGCGAAATATAAAATGGTTTGTGTTTTCATCATCATCATCACCTGCCTATTCCCGTCCAATGCTGGACATAGGCCTCTCCTTTCTCTGAGTTTGTGTTTTATTATCGTGTAATTGTTTTATATGTCCAGTTATGATGAAGAAGTACGACTTTGGGATACGAGGAATCTGAAACGATGTTTGACCCAAACGAACGTCAACGGCGGCGTGTGGCGACTTAAATGGCACCCTTTTAAGGACAGCGTGATATTAGCAGCTTGTATGTACGGTGGGTTCAAAATATTACGCATTGAGGGCGCTACATTATGTATTATGCGTGAATATCTAGAACATGAAAGCTTAGCGTACGGTGCCGACTGGCAGTTCGCTGACGACGACTTGTCTATGGTTGCTACCTGTTCGTTTTATGATTGCGATATGCATATTAGTCAAGTTAAAATAGATACATTGGAAAACTAAATCATTGTTTTTTACTTTCTGCCCTGTATTTTTTTTAATACCTAAACGACTTACGTTTTTTCCTAAAACCTACGTTTTTTCTTTCTGCAATTTTGGAATCATTCGAAATGTTCGAGACATACAATACGCTATAGTTAAAAATTTTGAACCATTGTTGATCGCTCTGTAACAAGGAAAATTAAATAAATATATTAAAAAAAATAATTTTACTATTAAATGTTTCGTGAGTGTTTATACACATGATTATGAATGTACCGGCTTAACTCACTCACGACGTGAGTTAAGCCGGTACATTCATAATCAAAAAAAATAATGTCCCATTATTTGGTTATAAAGTGAAATAGATTGGAACTCGACAAGAGGTACTTTCATAAATGAAGTTTTAAATTACTGTCCCTTTTAATTAGCGTTTTATGTGTACCCAATTAAAAAAATGAAACTTAACATACTCGTTTTAAACATATTGTATTTCAATTTGCTTATAATGTCATGATAAATATAATTTATAACAATTACATACTTATTGAAGTAATTTGCCGTAAGTGTTTAAAAAAAATCTTACAACATGTACAATATGAAGGCTTGGGATGCTCCGATGTTGTTGTACGCTTCCGATCCACGTTCGGTCCGAACTGTTTTAAAAACACTAAGACTGGCCTGATTTCCTCTACAGTAAATTTGTACCTTATATTCTCTAAATACAGTCTATTTTCTATTCACTTGTATTAAAGTACACTATTTTTTTTTCCAAAGCAATTTTTTTTTCATCCCAATTCAGCCCATTTTGCTGTTGGTTTAAAAATTATCAACTTTAAATAAACTAATAACAGCTAAAATGGACACAGGTGTTTTTTAGAGGCGCTTCCAATTTTCATGCGATTAAAGTTTGAAGTCTATAATTACATTTGTAGATGTACCCATGGATGTGCATGTGCGTACATGTATGTTTGCGGTTACACAAATATCGTTATACATACCATAAAAATGGCAATTTTAATCTTTCAACATTGAAAAATGTTAGTATCGTTCGTATATAATTAAAAAAAAAACTAAAAACGAATGATTTTTTTTTTAATAAGTTCTTACGGTGTGACATATGCAGCATAAAATGGCGGTAACTGTTCAACGGATTGTTGTATTCTAATGTGAAGTAATCTGTGACAAAATTTACAAAAGCCGATCATTGGCCGTCTACACAGACACATTACTCTACTTTTCGCTAAATGTACTCTTAAATCACAATAGTTTGCGCTCAATGCGCCATCACGTCATAATTTCTCGCACCAAATTCGCTTCTACATTCCGCTAGTCAGCACTAGACGCGGTTTTCACTCTAGCTATAGTAGTTCGTGCATCTAATATACCACAGATAATGTTATAATCAGTGATTATGTAACGCCATTATAACAAAGAGCACAACAGTCAGATCCATGTTAATGGTACAATGCTATACTGCGTAACTGTTTTAAATCTGCAATAACTAATATATACACATATGGATGATAAATTATTACCATTTTAATAAGTATGTATATGTATATGAATTTTTAAGGTGTCTCATTTTATGTCAGCTGTCAGAATTAGCCAAATGTCAATTGAAAAAGGTTCACTTTTTTTGTTTAATTTATTATTCAACATTAGAAGCCATCATAAATGTATGCATGAATGCACTTGTAAAAAATAAAATGTTAAAAAATTACACTGAATGACAAGTAACATGCAACTGTTTGAATAAATGTTTTTGTACTTCACATCAGGAGATGCGATTAAATTATGTATTCCCATAAACCCTTATGAACTTGTAAAATGCTATTTAACAAATTTTTATAGACTTAGGAAAATTAATTCATAAGGTCTTATTCTGTCCTAACTTGAGAACATGTTTGTAAAGGATAGTAACAATTTTATTAATAATTCATTCTAAAAACAGGTAAGTGACATGCAACTTAGCTGTCATACAGAAACTAGAAATACCAATCGTACTATAAAAGAAAGTTTCATCAAACATGTAAATCAATGAAATTATGCTTGAAATCAGACAAAAAATCGCATGAAAATTGAAATCCGAATCTGTGTTAAAATTTAAGCGTATTTATTTTCACAGTAAAGTTACATTTAACAACATAATTCTACACGATCAGTGTGAAACCCATCGATAACAATGCAGTACAATCACCACATATAATATATGACCACAGAACATATATCGAGTAGAAATTCCCCCATAATTTTTCTATGAAAACCCTAGTGTTGCCATATTTACATGTTTTTTCTCCCGACATTCTTACATAACAACACTCTGTAAATTTCCCTACAAACGGAAACACGAAGCATAGCACGGAGCCAACATTTTAAAACAATATCTCACTCCACGCCTTTCGCCAGGATGTAATAATATAGAGATCTGTATATATACAAGTCACACATAGCTCATGCTTACATAAAAATTCTATTCGATATTTGTTCCACATTTATTACTATGCAGCTATATTATTAAATTGTAAATTTTCATTAGACCAAAAACAATTTAATTTTTTTTTAAATCACAAGATACTATTTAGACTAGTACTCAATCTAAAATGGCAACTAAACAGCATTTACGAGTCATATGAAATATACACTAATTACATGTCATGAACTTGTTAATCCTTTACTTCAATATCACTGCATTAATACGTGTTACAAATATTAAGGATGGTCAAATATATAGAGACATTCATAAAAGTTTACAATAAATGAGACATATTGGCCATAATTTAATACATTATGTAGTTATAATTTTGAATGCAACAATTGTGCATACTTTACAGGTAATCTAATGATTTCAGATTATTATATTAGTCAAGGTTTCTATATATAAGTGATCCCGTTTTATAATATTACATTATATGAAATAAAAGGAATGAAATTTCCCCGATGGGTAACTGTTAACATATGGTACCTATATTGATTCTTTTATTGACAAATTACTGAACATGGGATAATCTTTAAACTGCCCTATTAGAATACATGGTTAGCAGACAACATAGTAGTTGTAAATTTCCATAGGGACACTATAATATAAAAAGCATATTTTCATTAGTGATCATAGATTTGAATATATAAAAACAGTGTTGCCAGAGTTTAATGATGTCTTCCGATACAGATAAAATATTGTTTTCATCTATACATAAACATTATAACCTTATGAACAAAATTCTCAATTCATTATTTGTTATATATGAGGGAAAAAAGTTGCAAAATACTTCTACTCAACACATTTTACTTGACAATAGATTAAAATGCATCTATTTTTTATATGACATTTATTGTAAACATATATTGCTGTCCTAGAAGAAACCAAAAGTTGGAAGATACCACACAAGGCTATTACAAAATTGGCATTAACTTTAAGCTGCATGCAACAGAAATATATTGAGGACTTTAAAATACTATACATAATTTGTAGTATTATCTAACTTGAAACAAAAAAAATGTACAAATGAATATATAAATCAAATGGAACAGGTCATACATATATATAATCATCAGCCTATCTCAGTCCACTGCTGGACATAGGCCTCCTCCACTGAGAGCCATCACACCTTGTCCCTATATATATACATGTACATAAAAGTGATTATCGTATATTAAAATTAAAGTGTAGATGATAATTGTACTACTGGACATTACATGAACCATTTGCATTGATAACAAAGAGTGAGTGTCAAATAACATGAAGTATCTTCCATCTAAAGTTTTAATCTAAGGTTGTGGTACCCAGTGTAACCCCTACTTACATGTTATATGTTACAAAGTATTGTAATTTCACCTTGATTATAATATTACAGAGTTACAATTTTTCTTTATATATATATATATATATATATATATATATGTATATTTATTTATAAATGGTGTTCTGATGCACTCAACTGATATTTACACTAACAATAAGAATATATTTACATACACGTAAACCAGTGTCCAGCTCAATTGTTAACAACAATTCTTATCATTTAACACTAATTTATATAGTAAATAGTCTGTACATATATGAATGATTTCAGATATCAGTGTAGAATAAATTAGTTCTAAAACATTAACAAAGAATTTATCTACAATTCTCCTATGTTACATTACTCGTTTTTTATTGTTTTTTTTTTTAAATCCTTTGCAACATTTGAAATGGGCGACGACGATACACTTTTGAGAAGTCATGGGATAGTCTATTCCATACTTTTGCATGCCAATCTGAATATAATTTTAACATATTACAATAAACTTTAGATTGCTAATCACTGACCGATTATTATTATTAGCACTATTTATTCAATAACATGACAGTGTCCATTTGATAATTCATTACCTACTTTAACTAGATGACGGCCCGGTGGCCAACAGGCATCAGAACACCAGCGGTAGGCTGTGCATTGTCCACAACTCACAACAATAATAATACCTCTCCAACTCATACACCAACACTTGTGCTAGACATTGTTAATGTCTCTGCAATGTTTAATCTCTGTACACTTACTTAAAGGTAAGAAGGGTATAGGTCACATTGTCAGCTCGACACAATATCACTTCTGTCCACGGGTAACAAGAGATTCGTACTTCAGATACACTACACGTCATGTAGACATTTATAATATATGTATATGTAGTTCATGCTATAATGCAGTCCTAACACACTTCATTTGGCTCAATTTTTAGTATCACCTTAACATTTAAAACACAATGTCTTGAGTATTGTTCATTGCCATGCAATTAGCGTCCTGCCTGAGAGTGAACTATACTAGTTGACTGTGCCATATTATGGTGCTAATAAGTAACAAGTACATGATTGTTCCCACACTGTTACCTAAATTTTGAAATTGGAATTAAAACGATGTAATTAAATATGAATAAATGTATTTTCAATGCAGTTTTGTTTAGTGGATCTCGATGTGATCTCACGGCATGATTTGGAACAAATTGGATTTCAATTAAATTCCGAATACAAGGTGGATACAATGCATAGAAAATGTTTGTCGATACGGCACAGTACTTCTAGTAGTTCATGGTAGGCGCTTAATGGCAGATGGTGTTGGCCCGGGGCCGCAGCCGCGCACGCGGCGGCGCTGGCCGCTAGGCATGGCGCGGGCACAGCGCGCGGTAGTCGGCCGCCAGCGTCCACACGGCGCGCTCGGCGCACGGCAGGTGGGCGCGCGCGCGGCACGCCCGCGCCGCGCACGGTACGGCGGCGCCGCTGCGCCCGCATTGCGCACAGCGCCCGCCGCGTGCACCCCACACGGCGCCCGCCAGCCCCCACAGCCGCGCGCCCGCCGCCACCAGCCCCGGCGCCCATACTGCGCAGCCCTCGTGGAACCACACCTCTGCGCCGCCCGACCGGATCTCGAACCGGCGTCGGGACGCTTCGTCTAGCGCCCTGCGATATACGTTGCAGCGTTAAGTCGACAGTGGAAGCCTAATTACTATTCATGGTTTTGATCGTGATATTGTTTTGACATTAACAAACGAAATAATGGTTAAAATAATAAGGTTCGTTAAGGTTAATATACGTTGTAATATTTTAAAATAAATGGTTATTAAAAAAATATGACGTCAGAGACCTGTACTCGTCGCAGTCGATCTCGGCGGTGTAGGGCCCGAAAAGATCGCCGCGTCCCTGGTGATGCGGGCCGCAGTCGCAGAAGGCGCACAGCCAGGTGGCGTCGGGCGTGGTGGCGTCGTAGCGCAGGCCCAGCGTGCTGGCGTGCAGGCCGCGCGCGCGCAGCCCGTTGCGACCGCTGCGCGAGCGCCACTCCTCGCCGCGCCGCTCCTCTTCCGCGCCCGCGTTGACCACTGACACAGACACCGGCGACGCGCGCGGACCCACGATCTGCGACACACCACAGTGTATTTACTTTTTTTAACATAAATCCACCAAGTATTTATTATAAAAATATGGTTTGGACGTTGTTCCCACACTATACGGCCATTGTTAAGGGTATAAATTATGGTTCGTCCACTCATAAAAACCATCCGAAACCGAAGTCGATAGAGACATACAGACAAACAGACGAAATTAAAAAACATTGTTTTGGATTTTCTTGCGTATATAAAGTAATTATGAAATTTTAAATATAGTTGCCATGTACAGACAGCGATCAGTTACAGTTTTATTATATGTATAGATACACGTACGAAAAACCCAATAGTATTTATTATTAATGTGACGTTAGAACCAACGAGGCATTATTTATATCTATACAATTTTCCCTCCAACAAGCTGTTAAATATTAGGGCTACTGAAGTAGATAATATTATTCATTCAAATTAATTTTGCTTATTTCTGGTCCAATATTTAGGTATGGGCTTGTTATATTGTAAAGTTATCTATTAATGAATGAACATTGTAAGAATTTTTAACTCGAAAGACCTTACTGGTACATATTAAAATAATAATTCATTGACTCACCTGAATATACGGCCCACGAGATTTACTCGAGCTTGCATTACTGCCAGAATCGTATGCGTCTTTGATTGATTCTTTGGATTTTTTGGATTTTTCCGAGCTGGATTTCTTTTTCAATCCTTTCCGCCTAGGTGGTGACTTTTTGCCAGGAGACTTCTGGCGTATCGGCGGCTCGTCTACCGCCATGGTGAGCGCTCGGCGAGCACGCTTGGCAGGCTTTTTTGGCGTATCCTTCGACGGAACCGATTTTCTTCGATTTCTCGGCTTTGCGGCCTTCTTACTGTCAGAGTTCATCCCGCCTGCCGCCGGCTGTTCCTCCTCGAGGCCAGCGAACATTTTCTCTAGTTGATTTTCTACTTCAACAAAGCTCGCCGCCGTGGGCTCAGCGCTCTGAGCTTCTGCCGTCTCTGGCTCGGCCGGTTTTGCCTCGGATGGAGATTCTACGGGAACGTTAGCAGATTCAGCGTTCGAGGTACGTGCGCTCCGCCTGCGCGGCGCCGCAGCCGCCACTGGCGGCGGTCCCGGCTCAGGTTTTGCTTCCGGTTTTACGATGAACTTCTCATCGAGTCGTGGTCCTTCGGTTTTCAAGCGCGGTGACTCGACGGGTGACTTTGGAGTGGGCTCAGGACTCGCAAGTACGCTTTCGAGCTTGGCATTGGTGACAGATACCTCGGGCTCGGGTGCGCGCGGCGGCTCGACGACGGGCTCGCGGCTGGCGATCATAGCGGCTATTTCATCGATAGTTTCTGCAGAATTTGACCGCGTTTTTCTTCTCGCATGTGGCTCGGGGGCGGGTGGCGTGCGCAGCGAGGGAGGGCACAGGGGCCCGTTGAGCGTAGCGCGGGGCGGGATGGTGGCTGCGACGGCGGCGGCGGCGGGCCGCAGCGTGTTGTGGGTCGGGGGGGTGGCGTTGGCGTGCGGCGCGTCGCCGTTCTCTAGCGGCGGTTCGAGCGGCGCGATGATTGCGACGGCGGGCGGCGCGGGTGGCGGGGAAGGCGCCACGGGAGGCGGCGGCACGGGCACACGTATCGTGCGCTCAGGTTTTCTTTTCCGTTTCGAGCCGGGAGGTGCGCCGCAGGAGTCGGCCGAATCCTGAACGAGACACTTGAATTATTTATTATTATTATATTGTCACGCCACGTCCCTTCATAAGGCAGATACTAAGAGTGGTGAGATAAATCGGAACATATTGTTTATCTTAACAATGATAAAAAAAAAAATATTTTCATCGATTTGTCCATAACTATGAGATAAAAATATAGTAAGGACATAGGATTACCTCGTTGGAGGAGGGTGGTGAAGGAGTGGGTGCGGCTCGCGAGTGCACTATGACGGAGTGCGGCGAAGCGGGCGCGGGCGCAGCGGCCAGGAGCTCGAGCAGCGCGTCAACGCGCGCATGTGCGGGCCGCGGGTGCGGCGGCGCGCGTGCTATTAGATTGTTGATGGTTGGTGCGTCCCGCACCGACAACGCAGCCGGCACGGGCGCCGGCGGCGGAGCGGCCGGCAGCGGAGCGGGCGGCGCTGGCGGGGCGGGCAGCGCCGGAGGTGCGGGCGGGGCGGGCGGTGCGGGGGAACCGTTGGCGCCGCGCGGCCCGCTCAGCGTGAGGTCCACACCGACCCGCGCGTACGCCAGCCGCTCCTCCGCACGAACTATTTTATCAGCTGAAAGTCGTAACAGATGGCGAATTGTTTAAAACTACTAACAAATACAAAAAAAAGGTTCCTTTTGTATTTATTCATCATTACATCCACTGAGGCTAATATTAAAACTTTAGTAATATAAAGAGTAATGACTACTGATAGGTCTGTATTATAAAGACATACAATGTAAGTAGAATCAGTTAAAGCATTAACAGCTACAAAAAAATCTATACAATTATAATGCGATAATTGCATACCTGCTTTTTTACCTCTACCGGGTCCAATATGTGTATAGAGGTCTGCGGGGGGCAGTGTGGCGGCAGCTTTCACGTCGCCCGGAGAAGGGGTGTGCCTGGAAACGTTGAAATAATATATTATTCAAAAAGACTTTCCAATGCATTGATGAGATATTATATTCAAGGTTACATTAGAGACATGTTAATAAAATTAGTGTCGCAAATGTTATTTGAGTCACTAACATTAACAAGATTGTTATTATTTTGTATTAAATACTTCTTTACAGTGTATGGCAAAAAAATCACCCCCTATTTAATAGTGGGATGTAGACCTGTTCCTTTAGGAGTTACAGGCGTGATGTAACGAACTTACTATTTTATATTTATGCATAATGTAATGTAACGTAAATCTTTTAAGGAGAAAAAGAAAAAGATGAGAACAAAAGTTATCGACATAGCCCAAAGGATTAGCAAGCTGAAGCAGCACTGGGCTGGTCATATTTGTCGCATAACCGACAGCCGTTGAAGCAGACGTGTTCAGGAGTAGAGACCGCGACTTGACAAACCTAGCGCAGGACGCCCTCCAGCTAGGTGGAGTGACCAAATACGCAAAGTGGCTGGCAGTGGTTGGATACGAAGAGCTGAAGATCGAGCTCAGTGGCGTGTCATTGGAGAGGCCTATGTCCAGTATTGGACGAGAACAGGCTGATGATGATAATGATGAAGGACAAAAAGAATTTTAAATTTTGAAATGAATGTCAAATTTTAAAATGAATTTTAAATATTTTGTACTATGTTGGCTGTGAATATTTTAGATCCTTATTCACCTCTAGTAACCTATTTTTACTTTACAGGTTAATCTCTTTATGCTTCTTTGTTTGATCGAATCATAGCTTTTGTCCAAAGTATAATACATTTATACAATATAAAAGAGAAACAAAATATGTAATCGACCCATTATAATTCCACTGTTGGAATATGGTTCTCCTCTCAAATTGAGAGGGCTAAGGCCATAGTCTGTCACGCTGGTCAAATGCGGGTTGGCAGACTTCACACACCTTGGATTTGTTTTAAGCAGTGATAGCCTAGTGGTTAAAAATTCAGCCCCTCACTCCGGGGGTGCCGGGTTCAAATCCATGGCACGTACCTCTTTACAAAAGTGAGTTTTAAATTTAAATATCACTTGCTAACGGTGAAGGAAAACATCGTGAGGAAACCTACACATCTTAGAAATAATTAAAAAAAAGTATTATTCTAAGGTGTGTGAAATCTGCCAACTCGCACTTGGCCAGCGTGGCAGACCTTAACCCTCACAATATGAGAGGAGACCCATATTCCAACAATGGAATTATAACGGATCGATTATTTTTTTTTATACAAAAAATATTCTTTTCAAATTACATTGAACATAATACATGTACATATGTATATTCAAACGTCATAACGCTTAAGACAAAGAATAGAAAAGACAAAATCCAAAAACGATATGTACCTACAGATAATAAAAAATCAGAGAACGTACGGTAAACACGTATTTTTCATCTGTGGATTAAAAAAAAATAGAAAGTTGACAGCCCTGAGTAAGAAGATACACAATACTAAAACAACAACAGAGATATGCTGTGTACATTGTTGCAATTCCATCCGACGCTCGTTAGAAGCACTTAACAAGTGAACACAGTACGCCGTTAAACGTTACTTACATACTTATTCTGTGCGTTAATTGAAGTATTAAAACACTGCTAACTATGTATGTACATTCTGTCTTTGTCTATATTTATTTTGACTATGTCTACACACATTTATGTTGATTATTTGAATATCTATTACTGTGTCTATACTTATTTATGTTCTGTATCTCTAACTTTGTGTAAGTTTATTTATCTCCAAGTCGTACTCATTGGTGAATACTTTTTGCCAAGTTCTCCTTCTATTATCCCCCTTTTAAAACTTTAAATATAATCATACATAATACTTTTTAATTGTCAAAATAAGGAGCAAAGGTTTATGAATGTATATATGTCATATATCACATTGCGCGTAAGGCATGGCTGCAATTGCCGTTAAACAGTGAAACTTTAAGAAACCCTACGGCCCTTACATTATAGAACGTAGTAAATATATTCAGCAAGCATAGTGATTACGTACAATTAAAATCAATTAAGAAAATATAGTCCACCAGTTCAAAGTCGGTCAGCGAGCTATGCTCGGAGTGTCTCAGAAGGATAGGATCAGAAATGATACTATCCGACAGAGAACCAAAGTTACCGACATAGCTCAAAGGATTAGCTCGCTGAAGTGGCAATGGGCTGGGCATATCTGCCGGAGAACCGACAACCGATGGAGTAGGCTAGTTCTGGAATGGAGACCGCGGCTCGGCAAACGTAGTGTAGGACGCCTTCCGGCCCGGTGGGATGACGATCTGCGAAAGGCTGCAGG
>DWEC01001240.1:0-13845 GCA_018245735.1 Microceris miodesmiata | reverse complement strand
GGCGTGCTATTGGAGAGGCCTATGTCCAGCAGTGGACGGGAGTGGGCTGATGATGATGATGATGATGATGATGATTATAAGAATATAAGTAAGTCCCAAAGAGAAAATATAATATGAATTAACTGCATATTCAACTATGATGTCCTTGAAGTAAGTAAATTTAGAACACATGGTAAATACACAAATATTATTTTACATAAGTGATATTTTGATACAATATAAACTATCAATTAATACGACAATATATGTACATACACAATATACATACATCTCTATATTATAAGGTGTTTGAATTTGATATTTATTATCTAATTTAAATCTACAAAAATAATGATTTAGTGTAAGGAAAATACCACACCTTTTTCCTGATCTATTTTTAACAAATTTCATCACATTTTAATAACCAGCAACATGTACATGTAGTAAATATGTATAACGTGGATATATAGTGTATTTCGTAATAAAAACCTAACAACGAGATGTTATTAACTGGAATTAGGTAGCGAGTACACGTAAGGTAGCGGGCCGGTAGCCGTCCGGTAGCCGCTATTGACATTAAGCGGCCTACGCGCCTATTGAGTGAGGCGTTTGCTTTGACTCTTAATTTCCTTACTCTATGTGACTCTATATTTGTATAATGTTGACACACACGGCCAGCTGTCTCGTGTTTGTTCGTTCGCGTGCCAAAGTAACATTGTTAACATATTACCTACTCTAACGATTAACGTTTTATTATAAAGAGCGCGCGAGAGTTTTTTTTCTTGAGCTTTTATCTCTCAGTTAATCGCACCTGCAGCGTGGTTATATAGAGCTGATGAAAAGTATATTTGCAACATTAAATTCTAAATGCAGTTTTATTCTTAATGCAGGCTTATACGCTATGGTTGAAATGTTATATGCGCTATGTTATCACTTAAAGTATAAGTTATTTACATTAAACTTGATTTGCAACTTGCATCAATACGACTCTTTGTATTAAGTAGAGTATAGAAAGTAAATAATATTAACACGAAGTGAATCATCGTTTTATTTTCTTAATTCGTAACAAGTGTGGGCCAGAAATTAATTTATATTAAGGTTTCTTCATCTCCTCAATACTTTTTTATGGTGACATCATGGAGTAAGAAGACTCTACAAACATTCAATGCTGTTGTACGGATCATACAATATTATACTGTTTATCACAAACACCTTCCACAAGTATTCGCTCATAGTTGTACTTATAACTCATTCATCAAACGATATTTCAGCCTTTCATGCGGTAGGTATGTAATGATCTTATGTATTTTTATATTAATCACAATTGCTAATCGTATATATACGACTTTTTTATGTTCGTCACTAAAATAAATATAATTAAGATTCAAACATATAATCCTGACGTGAGGACTTTCCGTGTCGCAATCACAGCACACAACAGAGAATTGAATGAATAGGTTAATTTATGTATTCCGTTACGCGACAAACTCGCTTAGGCACGGGTGTATACATTTGATAATAAATTATCATTATTTTAAAATTATTTGACCACCTCATCATGTAACCTGCAACCTGTAAGTTATTCAGAATAGCATCCAATGTTTTCTTTCACTCAAGTTGCGTTAATGACGAGCGCGAGGTGTCCGATCGCCGTCGGTCTTCGAGCGTCGATCGCGACACGCCTTTTACCACTACCAAACACTCTGTATAACAAATATGGCGGTCAAATATTTGCCGTAGCGGTCGCTGCGACAAATTTCTGTGTCGGAACTGTCGCCCTGCTGCTCTCTCTTCACGGTGTTGGTGCTACGCGTGTGGGAACAATGGGGCTCTGGACAAATTTTTTGTTTACCCACGTCGGCTAATGACCGATCATGTAAGTTTTATAGTACGCTTGGGAATAATAATAATTATAATTTTGGGAAACTTAGTCCACCTGTCATCTTTTACCACCAATTGGTTAATGTTCACGAATAAACAATTTTAGAAATTATTCATCATCATAACATTTTTTAAATAATCTGTTTTTATTCATTTGTAACGTCATGTTATAAAACATTGATATAAACCATATATGCGTTTAGCAACAGCAACGGTACAATTTCGTCACAACACGAAGAGAAATCGAATGAGAATACGCTCGCTCGGGGGGCGTAGCTCGTGTTTGATAGGGTTAAACAAATATCATCGGACGAATATAACGTAATAAATATAATTTACAATGTTTATACGAGTGTAATCTCGTGCTACGATCGCGGAGACGCCCGCGTTCGCCGTCGCTCGCTCGACGTGCCCACGGTGTAGCCTCACCACAGAGCCTCAGATAATTTATTCAAGAACTTTGCAAGAAAAATTAGGAACCGTTATATTTCTTTAGTAACTTTGTGACTTTAAATAATTTCTTCCACTCTTAAATACTTCTCACTTGATTAAGGCAACTAACATTAAACGATGTAAATAATCATTCAAATAAGAGTTTCCTCCAATTTTTAATGTTACAACGCAGTATAGAGTCGTTTAATATAGAATGATAAGTAAAATATCCATCGATCAATACAGGATAATAACAGACTATAAAATTATATACAAAGATAAATAAAATATCTGCCTAACTATAATTAGACATTTAGATTCTCGTAAATATTGCACATACCGCGTGCTCAAATAAAAATTAGTCTGATATGTCTGTTGGCAGAGTACTCTATGCAAATTATAAAAGAAATAAAATCGTTAGTGTTACATATGACCTGGGCAGTCCCAGTCAGGTTGTTCAAATATATCTTATCTTGTACTTAAAGAAATTAATAATTAAGTACACTAATTTATGGCTGGGGGTGGGCGCCGTGCCGCGGGACCCTTGCCTTACTAATACATATTTTCCAATAAATATCGCACCGGATGAAGTTTCTTGGAACATGAAAAATATTACATAACCAATATGTACGGGTAAAGCCTGTATTGCAAGTGTTTCATAAAATATCAGTAAGCCATAGATAGCTATTAGAATAATGCAGTTTTATTAAATGAAATAATATCTTTCAAAAAATGGACTACACATATTAATAAGTTCCTATTATTATATCTTCACGCCAGGTCTCTTACGGGTCGGCAGAAAACATCGAACGCTAAACAAATATTTAATTAAGTAATAAATAGACAACCTATATAATTTTCCGCTCATCAATGACATCCATTGGAAATGGATGGATTTTGGATTTAAAGAGTAGAGTAGACTAGTGCAGGATGCCTAAATACATATACATATACAAAGTCTCATATAAATAAAGGATGTCAAATAGAGTAATCGGTATGAGAACTCTATATATATATGCCTGTAATAAAAATGAATAAGTATATAACGAAATTGGTTTTTTTCCACTGCAGTTTATATAACACTATCGCGTGCAAAGCTTAGTGTTAATAAAATACAACTACGTATGGTTAAAAAATTGAAGGAAGTCGGCAAGTATTAAATATCTCAGTATTCATATCGGCGGCTTTTCTTACATATAATCGGCGATTATTACAAGTTTTAATGTTTGTGTCAATTTGTGCGCTCATGTCCTTAAAGAATTTAATATAATATGCATATATATCTATGTTCAAAAGAGGTACATCGATTTCATATGGACGGAACTCTAGTCGGGATGAGATTTTAAAGCCGTCTCAGCTGATAGGTGTACTTTAAATTTTATATACTTCCGGTATGTTTATCATATTGTTAGAAATGTAGGTGAAATGATTGGCTATGATAATATCTTATTAAATATATTGATCATATCATCATTGTCATTTTACACCAACTGATATATACTATATACGATATAGACTATAGTTGCGATTCTCTGGTTTTTGGATTCACCGATTCCTCATGGTTCTTGACCTGGCCCTTGGTTTACATAGTGGTAGACTGGCTTATTCTACGTGAGCTAGTACGTGGTTGCCACTCACTAAACTTTTTGGTCCAACTACTCCCAGGTCTTTGGCTTTGTGACCTGGCCTAATTTTAATTTTCAGTTATGATTAGAAATTTAGTATTAACTTGTTCAAATAGATCAACGTACAGATTATATATACATATATTATTGTAAAAGCATTGTAATAAAAATAGAGAAGTATTTATTAAAGTAATGTTATGTTTGCTCATACAATCCTTGAAAAAAAATTTTCATGTTTTCACCAGTCGAACTAAAACATTAAGACACTACAAGTTCCAATGTTATCCTCATCGTACACTCGTTTGCTCTTGCAATTAAAATTATAATATATATTTTGTGTTAGCGAACAAAAAACCTTAAGCTAACCGGACAAATTCAGACCTAAATGCAACAGCTCTTAAGCAGTAGGAATCTTCTGGAAATAATGCCAGTTGGATTCGCATCAAAATCAGATAACTTTAAAGCAAAAGTTCGGACTTCTTTGGCCTTTTCTTGGTTTGTTCAGAATAAGTTTCAATGGCATAAACTTACTGGACAGTTCATCGACAGTCGCGTATTTCTGAGCAATATTTATTTTCTCGCCTTGTCGCTTACACAAATAGTCGCTCTAACTCAAGTCACCGCTGGGCCCAATGGGCATGTTTAGCTCACGCGTCCCATGGCTCATGGGCAGGGTTGGGGTTAAAAATGGGCATCCGATAAGGCGCAGCGACACCTGCGGATAGCGCGCATCGCTCGGCTACGCGTGCGGCCGCGGTGAAGCCTTCATTCAACATCGCACCAGTAACAATATTATTATTATGAAGAAAGAACAAATAATATGTCTATATTTGTAATTTAAGGAGTAGCTCATCAGGTGTCTGGTTATCAAAGTTTTGTCTAGTTTAAGAGTTATTAAGGTTTTAATCATGAATTTGACTAAAATCTCATCAAATTGAGGCCTAATATATGTATATGTTAGATATATGTATTCTGGGATATAACATGCTTGCCTGGAAAGTGCCTGCTTACTCTGCACTACATATGTAGTATTATTTTATGAGGAATAATAACTATGCAACATTTTTAATAAGATACGGATATTTAAAGTCAAATATAAGGCACTGAAAACCGATCTATGAAGCACTTGAACCCAATGTATCAAGAGTATACAGATTATAATCTTATAAACTAATTTAGCTAGCTTGTGGTCGTGATCGTGGTCGTGATCGTAACTCTTATTTTATACTGCTAAAATTCAAGGTGGACACAGAAGTCTGCAACCGTGGAAGAGCGGTGATAGCTTAACATTAGCTTGCTATATTAGCACTACAGAAAATTCTCAGCGCTGAAATCAGTAGAACACGTAGTATTACTTAGTAGTATAGAGAGGCAGAACGCCGACGCACATTTCTCCTGCACATATCGACTTGTGTTATTTTGCATGAACCGTCCTCAGGTGTAAAGGTGATACGCGTTTAGCGCGGAACAAATGCGCACAGTTTGAATGCGCGCGCACTATGTATCAACGCGCACATTCGCACGCAATACCGCCTAAGGTAACGGCCACAAATTGTGGATCCCTTGTCGTCATAATGGGCCTTTGGTTATTGAGGGTAGTGGGATAATTCTAGAAGTAATGGAAGCCAATAAATATAAAATTAATATTAAATTAAAAAAAAATAGCATATATTTTTTTATTGTGGTGAAAGCTGTGATGGAATTTTGTTTAAGTTAGGAACATTTTTATTGTTTCTTATTGAAAATATATGAAGCATTATAAATGAAATTTTCTACTAATAAATACGATATATTAAAATTACAGAATCATCGAAGAAATTTAGTATACGTATTTATATAGGACCAGTAAAATGTGGCGATGCGTTTATAGAGCACCTTGTCCATGCGTCCTCAGTGACATATTAGCGGGCACCGTCGACAAATGATGTGGGTTCAGCCAGTGATCGATATGATGGGAGTTTAACTAAAGAGGGTTGCACACGATCCGGTTTAACTATCTGTACATACAATAGACATTGCCTGTTGAATGAATAGTTCTGCTGTGCCACATAACTACTCCTGCCTGGATAAGGTAACAGGCACTTTCCTACTAATTGTCGTCATTTAATATTGTCCTTAACCCTGACTTCGACCTCAAGCGTTCACATTCTGGGAGAGATCCATGGCCATAAATGAAACGAGAGTCGATGAGGATGCTAATGATTTTACTTTGCATCGCCATTTTCATCATAAATCGATGGTCGCCAAGTTAACAAAAAACGTTTTTCATTTCTTCGTTTTGTTACGTGCCCATTATTTTCTATTTTATTAATGTCAATTCATTATTTAATGATTATTTATAATGTTTTTTTTTTTTATTTTTTTTTACAATTAACTCACTTTCCATTAGCAGTGCATCAGTTTTAGCTCTCGTTTGAGCTGATACATGCGAATGCAAGTCATTTCACTTAACTTGAATCATTTCCCAACAACAATGCCAAACCACAACAGACAGGCAGTTGATCCATTCCAATAATCATGAGTAATGCATTAACATAACCGGGTGAAGGGCGCCCATTGTTGCCAGCTTTCGTATCAAATGGTCTGTGATATATTGACTTATATGTTGGTTGGATTTATAACATACTAGTATTTCGCTTTTCCCGACCACTGTCCATACATTCAGTGTGGCCACCCTCGTCGCCTCGTCGTATACAGACATATATGAAGTTTTTCTTTAAGGAATTATTTTTATGCGGATGTACTCGTTTCGCTCCAATTTTATAATTTCAATGTTTTTTTAATTGTGCTTAAAATTCAGTAAAGACTTTGAAATTTATGTGTTGTAAACATATAACAAATAAATAAAGCTCAGATAGAGCTGACGCAGAGTTAAATGGAGTTTACAAAGAGCTGTTGAATTTGATGTCGACGTTGACGCTGACGATGACATATACGAACTTCTTTTCCCTCTGAATATTCACCGACTTCATTCTTCTAACTAAAACAATAATTAAAATATTTTGACACTACTGTTTAAAGATACGATTAGACTGTCCGGTTGGTCGAGTGGTTGCAAGCGCAACTGCCGATAGATAGGTCTTAGGTTGAAATCCCGGGTGGGGTACTATTGGATCTTTCTAATTAAGAATTTTAGTGACTCGGAGACTGAATTTGTGCCCGGGCTTATGGAAATAGGCTCTCCACCTATTCCATTGTGGGACTTAAACGTAACAAAAAAGTAACATCACGCCTGTAATCCCCGAAGAGGTAGGCAGAGTGTAGTACACTCCCACCGCTCCTACGTTTCACCAGTTACGTTTACGTCCCACTATGGCATACGTGGTGAGGGGTGTTACAGTTGTATTATATCAGTAGGTTAAATTTTTGTTTACGCAGACTAATGTATAAAATGTTATCGGTAGAACTGAATAAGGTAGAACTGAATCTATAAGTCTACGTAGTAATTAACGTTATTCCCACTCAATTTTATCATGCTAATAATAATAATTTGAGTCACCGATTTGACAAAATCACAGATAAAAAACAAGCGATATTTAACTGTCGAGATAGTATCGCGTGGATCTAGTTACTCAAATTTGAAATATGAGCATTTGCCCAAGCGTCGTGTGTAGGTACCATGCACCCGTGGACAGTGACAAGTATACTCGTACAATACCGCCAGGTATTGTATCGTTGACTAAATATATCGAAGAGAGGATTACATTGCGGTATTATATTATACCTTCCATTCTCTGGCTATTCTATAACACGATGCTGCTTGGGTATATTAACTGACGCTGTAAAAAATTAAGTTCATTAGTGTCAAAATAATATTTTATTTAATAAAGTATTTAATTTGATTTGATATTTTTTTATTTATTATCCGCAAAATTGAATGAAATTTTATTAATTTTGATAAAACTTTTGCTACAAAATATGTACAGTTAGTAATGAACGAAATAATATAATATTTACATTATAATAGTGATTTTCCGAATGTACAATGAATTAGGTATGAAATGACCTCTTATTTAATTTGTTTAATTTAATTCCACGAATAATTAATCTGTTTTTATTTTATTTTGTATTGATTACGTTTCTAAAGGCATCATAACGGCAGAAACGAAAAACGTTGCGAAAGTTAATTTTTATGAAAGTGTTATGTTGTGTAAGTCGTACAAAGCTTAACATTTTTTTTATGTAGGCCCACGGGAGCACGGTTATTCTGCTCGACGGTGCGCGAAATAAGTTAAACATCAAGTAATTGTTTAATAATGTGTGGGTTTGGATTGATGTGGCAAATGAGTTTTGTTAAATTGTGTTTTGTAACGGCCGATCCGAGATGAGTAGGTACGATTCATCGCGAGGTCACAACATCGGTCTATTCTCCGTTAGTGCATTTGAAATTGCGCGTCCCATTATGTGTAAAGGTCGGAGTATCTTATTGATTATACTCAACAGATTAATATTTCAGTTGACGATCCGCTCTGTTATGTTTTGTGAGAGGCTGTGTCAAGGCCTCGGTGTTCGCTTGTACGTATGTTTGTTTGTAAACATTTTAAAGCCAATCGATGTGGCCATATATTTGCGTTTACGTCGCTGCCTGTGGTCTGATCGTGACCTACTTTTCACCTTGCAATAATAATAATAAATATTTATTCAAAACAATGTCCATATTATCCGTACAGGATTTTCCTTATTTTGTTGGTGAAATTTCCTTATATAATATGGCATTATTACAGTAATATTATATAATTTTTATTTATTGATCAGGTGTTAATAAATTCCCGCTTCTTTATTAAGTTAGAATCAAAAGCTATTAAATTAAAATATAAGGCATAGAGAATATCAGAAGTTTTGAACAATGAATATTGTATAATTTTGAATAAACATCATATTTAAGGGCTTCTTATTGCTAAATCTATAAGCTACTAGTTAAATTATTCATTTCGTAAAGATATGAACCAAAATCCAGGGTCAAAGTTTTACAATAGTTAAGGATATAGTCGCTGTAGGTTGTTTTTATTAATTAACCCTCGTTACACTTTATAAAAGAGCTGCAAAAAGTACGTAACATTAGGTTTGTGATTCCCGAAGCGGTAGGCAGAGGACTGTAATATTTATCCTGATTCCGAGCCACTACCGGAAATTTCAAGACAGAAAAACCCACTAATACCCGACCGGGGAATCCAGGACCAATCGATCCGGAGTCGCGCTTGCAATCAACTCGACCAACGAGACAGTCAAAATGGTTTCGAAATTATAAGCATACGAGTGAACTGTTAATTTGCATATTCATCATTGCATTGCACCAATCTGGTCTAGTACGATTTGACTTCCGATAGTCGGACACATGGCTAATAATGAGATGGTAATTTCGAACCTTTAATGATAACTAACTGGATATATATGCAATTTTAAACTCACATAAGATACTCGTACGATCGCTTCTATTCTCATCATGACTTTTAGGTGAAAGGTTTCGTCCCAAAGTAATGAATGTTTTTCATGATCTGTTAATGTGTATATCATTGAAGCTTGCCATTTGAAATTAACTATATATTTTCGAACTCATAAAAACCAAGCGAAGCAAAATTTTAAATATTTAATTTAATTTGTTTCTATTAAATTATCAGACAAACAAATTGCTAAGGTATAATAGTATTACTAGAATGCAATGAGCAAGAAAAAAACAACTTTTATGAGACATTTCACATACCTCCACATACAGGTACCGAGGGCCGATACAAACTTGCAATTCAATTGTTAACCAATGAGAGTGCTCAACAATTTATAGTTATTACTCGCAAACACTTAAAGCTCAACAAAAACCTCGCTATATTTTCGCAATTTGAATAAACAAAGTCAATATTGTGTCAAGAGTTTATTGGCAGAGGGTTTCCCGTTTCTGCGCCATCTGTATGTAGATTATCGGTGATATGCCGTCGCGTGCGAGCCATGATTGACAGTACAATGTGTCACATGTAAATGTGGTAGAGGGCGCGACCGGGCGACGAGTGCACTTAGCTTGCACGGATGTGTAGTAGGTATTGAGCGATTGATTTAGACGAGCTAAGTGGGTTGTGCGATAATTATTCGCCGCTCAAAGGATTGTATATCGATCAGCGCTCAGCCTATAAAGACCTCATGGCTTCGACGTCACGGGATATCGTAAATGATATGGCAGGATGGGTAATGCCTGCTTAGAATTTAATTTTAATTCTTTCTTATTTGGGTTTATTGTCAATTCGCCCGGTTACATAAACCATTTTAATCAATTGACAAGATATAATCTAAGTACGCAAATTACGCATTAATGTATAATTGCATTCAATTGATTATTTATTCCCTATGAATATTGAATATTGGAAAGGTGAAATAAATAAGTGGTCGAGGTGATTTCTAGGCGTCCAAAAATGGTTATAGACGTAAAATAATATTTCCTGTAATATCTTGTGCTGTTTAAAATTAATGTAGAATTCGTATAGTGGTGTCCGTGCGATAAAGTATATGTAAAACTTTACAAACTGTACTATAATTCATCTTAATACGTTACATACGTTTATATACATATATAGTCACGCCTGTTAAAACTACGGTGTAGATGATGGAGCCGGAAAAACATTTAGGAGTATGTAAATCTATCAAGTAGATGTCCTAAAAAGCTCTGATTAAAAATATCGTTAGTAAGAGAGGCAAATAGAACGGTGCTGGTGAAGTTAGTTGAGGCGAAAAAAGTTTGACTTTTTGTCGTTTCAGTTTCAATTTTGCATCACAAAATATATTTCATACTTGTTCGTTAACAACCATGTTATACATTGCACACTTAAAGAATTTCGTCCGGCAATTATAAATATGAAACAAACAAACAAAGCACTTTTTGTAAAATTACGTAAAATGGTCGTACTTACTCGCGTTTTTGAGGTATTTGTTTTAGAACAATAGGAGTTATTTCGGGAACCATATTTGCGTGTAACCCAAGACGCACATGCACTTGTTCCCGCATCGCGGAGGTACCGCCGCAGACGGACAGTAGTCAAGTGTTCTTATTGGCTCCTGGGCACTTAGCTCGCTTACCCACACGTCTCCAATTTTGTAGGGCTGTCAACGCGGGAAAAGTTAAAATCTTATAACAAAAGAAAAATAAAGATAGCGATTTATATATTAAATAACGTATTTATAAAAGATACTACAGATAGTGTTTTTATTGTTGACTGCTTTTATAGATGTGTATCCGCGCTTAATTTAAAAAAGGGCCTTTTAAAAAAAGTATTTTTTGGATCAGTTGCTATCAGTAGTGGTCTGAAAGATCTCTCGCATCATAGCTACATCTCGCGCCATAGTTCCTTGCCTATGAAAAGCTACCTGTGAGGCTCTAATATCAGATGACCTACGACTTGTGAATCCTGGCTATATGATTCTGATTTTTCCAAAATTCATCCAATGGCTGTTCAATTTTTAATTATTATTGTTTATGTCGCCCGTTGTCGACAACCCTAACGTATCTGAGCCATTATACCAAAGTAAAGTTTGTTATTTGCGTTTTGAATGGAGCGTACTGCCTCCGAGCGAGCGGGTTCAACAGCACAGCAACAAACAGACATCTGAGATGTCAATTTGATATACACGTGAGTCATTTGGCGGAGTTTTATTATACTCTAGCTCAGTGTGTTTAATTTTAATACCTCTGTGTAAATAGTCACCACAGTCTTTACACACAAATAGTCAATAATCGTAGGTTCGATTCCCGGCTCAACTACTAATAGTTTTTTCTAATTTGAAATACATAAATGTAGTACGGGATTCAGATTTATGCCTAATTTATGGGAATAGGCTCACCACCTATTCCATTGTGGGACGTGACCATTATTGGCGAAACACGATCGTGTACTACACTTCTCTGTCTACCCCTTCGGGACCATACATATATGAGGTTACGTTGTTATGTTATATTGGCATACGTATGTATATGACAAACTTTTAAAATCGTATGTGATAGAGTATTACTGGCAGTCAGGGTAAAACCAGTGTAAACCAAAATGTTTGCTTATATATATATATATATTGTTATCCTTATTTTCCATTACTGTGGGCAGAGTTAAAGGGCTTATAACAAATTTAGTTTGTAACTGAATATACCTATTTTGTTAAATGTCTATGAGTGTAAGGAACATTCATATTAGTGCTAGGTATCCACTAAAAATTCTTTATATCCTACATGAGCTCTACACGGTGAGAGTATAGAGGCTAAAAGAAACAAACGTTCATTATACAAATCATTCAAAAATCCACAGCACCAATGCTAATAAGCTGAGGCTCAACTTGTCTCTATAAATTATGCGCCACGATAATTGTTCTCACACTCGGAACCCCAGATCCCGATAAGCTATAAATCTACCATAACCAATGAGTCAGAGGTATCAACTGAATTTCGTAAGGCAACCTCGCGCCCACGCGTCGCGGGCGAACTCCGGTTACTCTGGCTGAATGAGATCGGAGTACTTGACGTAACAAAGTTAAATTAATCACGTGATTCACTGCGGTGCATCGCAGGTTCGCATCTCGGATTAGGAGGTTTTAGCAGCTCTGTATAAGGACGTGTGTGGGCTGGGTGGCTTCGGATTTGGGAATCAAGGTGAGAGGAGAAAACCTCTTATATTTATGTATGAGTTTTGAGCAATGTTGTGATAGTGTATCGGACGGAATTATTAAAGCCGGATCAATGGTTTTAAAAAGCCCAATGTAGAGACGATCGCTAATCTTTGGAGAAGGTCTTTCCTTGCAATGGGCTTTTGCAGAATATAGCGTACCAGGAGGTCATGGCCACCACAGAGCCACAAGGAAATAATGTTTGAGTAAAATCATTCCATATTTAGCGTGATGTTTGAGGTAAATAATAATAAATAACATCTTTTCTAGTTGTATTATTTGGTTATTCTAGTGAGTTTAATGTGGGCAGCCTGCTTGACTGTAATTGACGTAAGGTCCAGAAGTCACGCTTCAAATTGCAACTCCTCCACACAAGCGCATCGAACTAATGTATTTTTATGATTATAAAGGGAGACGCAACATGTGAAGTAGTAAACAACAAATGCACGGCTTAGAGTTATATGTTCAGTTAAGTGAAGCTAATTCTTTTAATAAAAAAAACAGTGGCCAGTAATGAAAAAAACAATGGCCAGTAATGAAAAAAAAATGGCCTAGATAGGGGGAAATGTTCTGGCTAGCTACGGGCAGAAATGTACACGGTGCGAGAAGCCGTGTTCTGCGATCCCATACTCGTATGCCCAGTGTTAGGATTATGGGCAAATATCCTACCGACGAACCTTATGTCTGGCAGTGACGATGATGCTAAAAAGATATAAGCGATTACTTGAGCAATTTGTGGTAATTGGATTACTTAGTTGTTACTGGATCAAATTAACTTAAATGTATTTTATCATTGCGTTATTTCATAAATCAAAGACAATTTCTATGCTTTTATGGATATGTAAATAAAATCCAAAAAGTGCTGTATAACACGTCACCATATGTGCCACTATGCCTAGTAGTCGCTAGTATATACAGGATGATTTATTGTACGTACAACCACTTGTTATGTGTACACATAGGACAGTACTAAGAACGTCGATACAAGTAGGTGATCATTTGTGTTACATCTGCGTATAGGTATTGGCAAATGTATGTTTTGTTTATGCTAATAGGATACAAGTGTGAGAGTTCAAGTTGCGAACACTCAGCTACATGTGGGCTTAATATATGTGTAATGAGTGGCCACGTGCGCTTTAAACTTGGACTACCTATCATCATCGTCAGCCTCTAGATGTCCACTGCTGGACATAGGCCTCTCCTAATCGGCGCCGCTCCTCCCGATCCTGGACTACACATACGTGCATATATTCACGCTAACTCCCTTATGGCCGTAGGTAGAAAATATTAACTTAAC
>DWEC01001239.1:0-13850 GCA_018245735.1 Microceris miodesmiata | reverse complement strand
ACTTCTTGATTTCTTAATTATACATCCCTTCATTTTGTATTAAAAACTATTCGTTTGCAATAAATATATTCTTACAGAATAATATGTTTTACCGTTTTGCTTAAAACGAAATTCGTTGTAATTTTTAAATATTCGAAATTTAAATATTCATGTTTTTTCGAGATAGCGTAACATCAACTCGCCTAGAATCGATATTATTTTGATAATTACCTACTGATCGGTGTTGTTTTTATCCATATATTATTTTGTCATTCATAAATAATGGTAGGTGTTATATTTATACATAATAAGTTTCCTATTAGCTGGAATTTTTATAATCAGTTTGAAGTCTTTTCTTTAGCAAGCATCGCTTAAATTGCTTTTATCTTCGTACCGTTGCCTACGTCATTGAGGAAATAATTTTGTGAATCTTTCCCTATATTGTTTTTGCGTAATTTGGCACGAAACGACACAGTAACGGTATGGGCGGGTCGGGTGCAGGCTGCGTATCAATTGGTGCATAAGATTTAAATAAATAAAATAAACCGGTATTAGAAGTGTTACGATGGCACAAAAACATCCCCGACCGGCATAGCCTTTCTCTTCGCTTAAAATGCGCCTGTTCAATAAGAAACTGTAAACATAATTAAACATTTTAAAAAGAAAATTATTTTCCATTATACTCGATTAAAAGCAGTACTTTTAATCAAAATGTATAATTTCATTTCCTTTATTGTACATTATAGTTTCAAAACATGTGAAATAACGGTTGTATTACAACATATTAAATAACACCAATAAATAAACGCTAATACTAAGTTGACAAATTAACATCTTTTAAAATTAAAACCTTCATTGTCGTCGTTCGTTAAAAAAGTGCATACAGGCCGTGACTCGCGCGACCTTTCAACTGTAAACACACCATGTATACAAATGTTAGAACCCAGATTTGCACGATATATATATTAATTGCATTCAAAGCTAATTACATATTAAATGTTCAATGCCACGTGACCTGTTACTCGGATGTGTGCTTTATAAAATTAATAAATTAATAACAACATTTATACTTATATTAACATTTAAAACGAATGATGTTGCACGATCAAATTTAATACAGTATTAACAGTATATCGACGATAGTATTAGATTAATTGTCGAGTGCAAATCGTTTACACATAAAGATCAATCAAAACGTTATTTTAGTACCGTCAAAACATCAAAGTCGTCAAGACAAAACGTCGTGATTAACGGTATATTTGTTTATGAATTTCACTCAAACACGAGTGGTGTGTGAATCAGTTGCTTAACTATATGATTGATTTGATTTGTGACTATCCATCTTGAGGTGTCAAATGAACACGACGTAAACACCCTATAACAAAATCAATCGCAACATTACGAAATTAACTAATTCACATACATAATTATGTATGTATGTATATTGCTTATGTTACTTACAAAATAGGTTTTTTCAACATAAAAATTGTTCAGATTTTTATCAGTGTCGTTATTGTACACATATATTGCAGTAATATTACGTAGCATAATAATAATTATAAATTCATTCGCGACCTTATCCCTTCACAAATTAAACTCCAAAGTTTTACCAGCTTACTAACATACTGCGTGTAAAATCATTTTGAAGAGAGCAGAGGTACGTACCTACTGAATTGTTTGTTACAACATTCAGTCAGTAAATTTACTGACTTAGTTTTAAAAGATAGGAAATTTTTTACAAGAAAAATAAATTATAATTTTACTACATTCTTTAATTCAGCCAGAAATATTTTTCAATTGTCTATAAATATAGAGAACAATGGCTTGTATCTTCACGCAATATGAGAGGGTGAGTTACCGCAGAAATAAAAATACCTTAATTATAATCAATTGATTCTTTGTATTATCGCCCCAGGTATCTTATGGAGTAAGTAAGCAGACTGCGCTGCGTGCCAGATATCCGAACAGACCTGATATGCTTCTTATATCTCTCTTATATCTTACATCTCTCCCGTCATATTGATTGCCGCAGAATACCGACTGATATAGTTAAATATATCCTTTAACAAATATATTATGATTTTATCCTTAGATGATTGATTGGGTGATAAAACTATCGTAAGTAATGACACTTATTGAATATTGCTAAAGAATGAATGGAAGTTGGTCATCTGTATATGTTTGCGGTCACACTAACTACTTGACTGGTAAACGCAAAAAATTCACGAGTATATCAATGCTTCGGTGACGTTTAACTCTTGTAATTTATGACAGTCTTCTTAGTAATGAAAAGACATCTTTTCGTAATAGTGAGATAGCAATAAATTATAAATTCAAACTAAAACTACTTTTTTATGGTAATGATTTTTTTATCAATTAGTCAATCTTGTGAAGTCGTATTAGATTTCTAATCTCCAAAGTAATTTAATGTGTAACCGATAAAAAAACTGTGCGTCATAGCACACAAACAATAGAGACTACACCATACAATAGAGTCGATAAATATGAATTTGTATGTTAATCTGCCAATTGTTTTAGGCGCGCAACAATACAGCCTGACTGTAATAAAGTCATTTATGGACTTCATTATAAAGCCTTCATTAATATTTCCGGTATAAAAATAATATTAAAACGTAACACAACAGTTTTTTGTACTCAATGATAAATGTATCTCGTTTCAAATGATATATCATTTATAGTAATTAAACTACTACAAGTCATACTCCCTAATTAATTATTGCTTTCCATGTTGTACTGAATGAAACAGGAAATTTTATTTACCTACCAATGTCCAATCAAATAGATGTCAAATGAACACACAAGATATGGTTGACTTTGACTTCAAATACCATGTCACATAGCTCGTACCGGTCAATAAATCGTCGATACTCGATTGATGGCCGATCGGTCCAGTGTGAAAACTCGATTCTCAATTCAATTCAAACAGCATACGATCACACGGTATCACTAACAATCGTGATCAAATTGACAATGAATTGTCGGATCACAAGTGCTATTAATAAAAGGAAAAACGGGTTTTTTGGCTAAATAATGACCTATTAATAATTAACAATAGGTAAGCACGTTTTTGATAACAACTATTGTATTTTATATTGATGCACGCCCGTGTTTGACCTGAAACGATCCCAAATTTATTGTTGTTAGCTGTTATTCCATTGCTTTATTTAAAAATCATGAAAAGAAGCCAATTACTTGTATAAAAATCAGAACAAGTTATACCAGAACTTTCGACGCTCGTTATAACTTGCAAAATATATTTCTGTAAAACGAATAGAACTTGAATACAAAAAAGCCAGTTTCGCGGGTCAGTGCACGGAGAAAGTGTAACAATTCCTAGCGTGTTACTTTCACTGTATCAGCTTTTATCTGAGTTCTGTGCAATAAAGGTTTTTTTAGGTAGCAACTCCAAGCTAGAGGTTTCGCTTTAGAGTTAAAGGTTTAGGATGGGAAGAGTTCCGTCCGAGCGCGCTCTGGACCGGTCCGAAGTAGGTCAAGTGCACACCGGAGCGGTGGCCTGCTGCCCGCTGGTTACGTCACGTGCTCTCACCTTTATACATATCAGTTGCGTTTATAAATAGAATAATTAATTCCACAGAACACACTTCGCATGTGTAGACGGTCTACGAGCTGGCGTAGCGATGAGCGCTTTGACCATGTCTAATTTTATACGATCATTATTATTTTCATGTAATTATATGAATATCCCACAAAAATGATTACAATGTTAAATAGATTGATTATTAATACAACGTGAAAGTGCAACATCTACACACAGGGCTTATAAATGTACATGAGACGATTTAATGAATCAAATTTGCAATTTCTCATGAGCGGCGACGAGGTCGACTGCATATAAATTTGCAACAGCATAACGAACTCATTGTGTACCATGTAATTTAATTGAATATATCTGTATGCTAATAATCCTTCTTATTCAACTGAAACGTAAACATAGCGACGTTGCAAGACCAGTGAACATTTCGCAAGCGATATTCTTTAGGTCCATTGTCAATAGAAGCCCGAGGCTGGTAATCGAGTGTTATTAAAACACATATTTGATACATGAAGTTAATATTAAGATAAACAGTATCGAACGAGGTCGCAGAATATTGGCATGTGTTAATCTTTAAATGTGATTCGTTATTAATTGGCCGGACAACGTTATGACGAGGCAGTGCGGGGCAATATCGCCGCGAAAAGCTAATGAGCAACAGAAATGAACTTTTTGATCGATAGATACACGAACCTTCACCCACATACGTATGCGCTTTTGCGAAGCGCAAAACATCACATGTGATATTTGCCTAACGGCTGTCACGTGCTTCTAAGTATCCATTAAAATGCTATTTTAATTTGGCAATTACATTAGCGTGTCATAAAAAATTTGTTCGCTAGACCAACTAGTTCATAGATTGATTTATAAGAATTGCGAAACATTAAATAATCGATAATAGTGATCTTTATCATTTTATTACCAAATAACAGATTTTTTAATTATTACTTACCTATATTTAAAATTTGAAACATGCTGAAGCTAAATATATTATAGGTACATAATGTAATATAAGAGTGCAACATAGTTATATATTAATTAGTTTATACCAATTAGAAAACTGACATTTATCTGTCTAACTTTATAAACGTCTGACACATGTAGGTATATGTAAGGCAATTACGTAAGTCCAATGCTCGAATGTTTTAAACTTTTAAGAAAATCGCCGCAATGGCGCATTGTATGCAACATAGAAAAATATCACGATCAATCAACATATTTTACGCTTCGTTGACTTTCTGTAACTAATTACAAGTGTGCCTTACGATAGTTATGATAAATAGCTGGCCACTTTGACGTAGAAACCTTTGACGAGACAGCCCTGACTTTCAATTTACTTCTTTTGACCGTCAAGTTGATATGTACTGTGTCAAACCGCAAGAGGCAGCGCAATGTTTTTACCCTAACACTAAGTTGAAAATTATATATACATATATGGTTATGTAATATACTAAAACGATGAAATTCACATTTTCCTTTAATGATTTCACATGTCAACATTCTTCGCAGTTTATCTGATTCGATCCCCTAATCAGAAAATCTATAATCGGTTAATTTAGTAATTCGTTCAGTTCTATTCAGTCTCAGCTTGTGTAAACTTGTCTGTATTTGTATATATGTCAAACTTTAAGAGCTTTAAAGGAAGTTTTTCAAATTTTTTATTGATTACATCTTAAAATTATGCTGTAAGCCAATTTCATTATTTGATTGTTGTCGTATAAATACTAGTTTACTGAAAAACGCAGCAAGATTAAAAAGCTATTCGATTTTAACACAATATTAAAGTATATAAAAAGAACAATCACCGAGAAAACTAAGTTAGTACAGTCATACTAAGAATATCAATAATATTTTTTACAAAATATGTTATAGAACGTTTAACGTAAGTGTTTAATACAAGACAATATCAGAAGTACGAGAATAAAACGGGACACAATAAAGTCGGGTATACAAGAGCACGTCACGTAACGTGTGGTCACGTAACTCCAATCTCAGTTATAAGAGCGACGGAACAAGAGTTTGTGCTTGCTACCGCACTTGTTGCAGCTCACACTGGACGTGCGACATACATACGTGTCTGTCTGTTGGATGTGACGAACGGTTGCATTGTAATAGACGATAAAAAATTAAACCCAGTAGCGGGACTTTTATTATTATTGTATTTGAAATTTAATGTGTATTCATGAATTAAATACACGTATATAAAATTTTGTTATAATGGCGGCAAGAGAAAATCAAATAAAATCTTTTACATTCCAATTTATAGGATGCTTTTAAACATAGAAGTTTTTCGATCGCACATTTGATTTGTTTCGTTTAACACATTTCTATCATGTTTGTAAAGAAAAACGATAATACTTACGATGGCTAATTAAAGCTTGTACTATTGTGCGTTTATGTACGATCGAAATATATACAATCCTCTTAAAGAAAATAATATCCTAAAGAGAAACACTATCACTGTAATATGACTTCGTATACGAAAAAAGCTTTTTCATTTCGTGCCCTTTTCTACGATTTTGAATAATTCACGCTGACTGGTAGAGTTTCGAATACAAGTTATAATGTCCATTATAATTTCGAATACAAGTTATAATGTCCATTACAATTTCCAATACAAGTTATAATGTCCATTATAATTTCGAATACAAGTTATAATGTCCATTACAATTTCGAATACAAGTTATAATGTCCATATGGTGGCCGAGAAACCCTATGGATATACATGCACAGTTATGTATCAAAGATTAAAAAGCTAATTTTATCATGGGCATCAATCTTTGACGGTGCTCCCATGGTCCAGTTTTCAACGGAGGGTGACAGCTGTCGGGGCTTTTAAGAACCTGTGTACCTTAAACTGAACCGTACAAACTTGAGGTTCAACTTTTAACCCTTCTCTACACTTATTGACCCATTCTATAATTATTGACCAATCAAAAGCGGAGACTGAACTTTTAAACGGTTAATCAAGACATTACCACCGCACGAAAGTTATATTTAAGCAACACTGAAATACAGCAATAAAAGAAATTTACGAGGAAATTATGCATTGTACCTTCCAGCCCGTAATCATTTCGCGTAGAAATTCACATTCAATTGGCGATCTCTGTGCGAATTATCTGCCAGATTTATAACTTGATCAGTATATTTTGCAATTCTGTATGGCAATGAACCCACTGTCTATTCCACTATTACTATTCCACTGTGGAATGTAATCTTCTCCTCCTCTACCTAACCCTTCGGCGATTATAGACGTAATGTTACGTTTTTTTGTTAAGGTCTTCAATTGCTAAAAAAATCCAATTAATTGAATTTTCAATAAAAAGACCGTACTTCTGGAGGCAATAAGAAAATCATCAGTCCGCCACAAATTGGCATTGAAAAGGCAATTCATAACAACCGAAATTTATTTAACAGAAGGTGTCCAAAACGACATTAATTTAAAATAAAATACTCTGATCTGATGCAGGGAGGCCTGATTTACAAGTGGACAAGTACATTTGTAGTCATTAAGGGACTTGTGGCACCGTGGGAGTGTAACGATTTGAAGACAAAAAAACATCGTGTCTGTTTGTGGTGCGATTAGCGTGGAAAGCAGAATGGAAGCTAATCCTAAAAACATTGGCAAAGCTACCAATGGAAATTTATATATGAATGAAACAGATATTAGCTATGCTGATAATGTAATGAGAACACTGTACCTCAGCAGAGCGGTAAGTTATGAAGGAGCTTGGAGAAACGTCTAATACCCCTAACTATAACTTTAAGCAATAAATTCGCTGCATTCGCTAACTCGATAAATATAAGACAGTGCATAACAGACACACGTGTCGAAATCGGATTGCTGTAGGGTTAATAATAATACGGCATTTTTAATATTTTTAAGTTTTTGCAAAAACTTACGCAAGCAAATGTCATGGTCAGTTATCAGAGTAACTCGGGTAGGGTAAAGAGCCAGTATAGTATCGGTGGCGTTACATATTAATGTAATAATATGATAAAATTTTATAAAAAATGTTTCATAATACATTTTTTAATTAATTAAAAAAACGCAATATCAAGCCCGTAATCCCCGAAGGTTTAGGCAGCGAAGAATAGTACTCTCCCATGTTTCATCAACTACGTTTACGTCCCACATTAGAAAAGGTGGTGAACCTACTGCCATATACTGAGCAAGGACTCAAACTTTAAACCACTACCAAAAATGTCTACTAGAAAATCTAAGTTACAAAAATCAAATAGTAGCCGACCCGGGATTTGAACCCGAGACCTCTCCATCAACAGTTGCGCTTGTAACCACGCGTTTTCAAATATAATCCTAGGAATGGGACGGTTACTGTCAATTAATTTGGATCATATTAGGTCTAAGTATTTGTCAATGTAATCGCAGTCATTATTAGTTAGTATTCGTGCTATTCCAGTGTGCCGAAAACACGCTGCGATTAACAAAAATATTTAAACCGAAGTACATAAAAATTGGTGATTGATAAAATGCTGATCGGTTGGGTATTACATTGTAGGCGATCAACAGTTGCGTAACTGCCAAACGGCACCAAGCAGTCTACTGACTAGTCCTTGTTGTACAATGTTAGCAGTTTATCGTAAAACTTTATATGTATAACGAGTTTGTTGACTTCAAGAAGAACTTTTTAAGTTATATTATGTCAAATATTGCATTATATTTTCATTTTATAAGTGAATTATGTAGACTATTAAGTAAATCAAAATTATTTCAAAATAAAAAAAGTCCGTTGGCAATAACCTACCTCAGTAAGCTAGTTTAAAAAAACGTTTATTAAATTTGCAAAATTATTATTTAAAATAGGTTACGTGACAGAATTAAAGGACATGATGTGTCCTTAAAGTTATCGCAATGTGATAATTCGAAAGTTTGTCAGATATCAGTAAATCGATTGTAATCCTTTCATGTTACTTCTATATTTTTAAAAACGCATATTTCTACTCTAATCATTTTTTCATTTTATAATGCGTTCACATTTTAACGTTGTATTTAATTATTGTTACAATAATATACGTAGGTGGGTACTTATAATTTAATTTAAAGGGTTTACAAGGTAAATTATTTTTAAACAAATAAAATGTTTAACAGATAACACTCATAATATAATTCACCCTACCGCTATAGTATATAGTACGGCTTCTACATGTATAATTAGCAGACGCATCCAGTCTTTACTCCACAGCTTCAGGTGTAATAAGATTTTAAAAATCGACTATTACGCACACTATTACATCTGTAGCCGTGATGATCACGACCTTAGTAATTAGATTGATATTTCGGGAATTGAACTAAGTAAATAATTTCGAATTATTTATTCGCCAACCTTATTTTAATGACCTACACACAGTACGAGTATATGCGGGTAGCTATAACATGTTAAATGATCTTGAAACTGAATGCGCACCGTTTTGGGTTCCGCGAGCGAATAAACTTTTTTTTAAATGAAGAGGGTAGCAAATTATCAGGAGCACTAATGACCTCTACCGCCCATAGATGTCTGTAACAGGCTTCGAATAGGACTGAACATAAGACTGCCAGTGTTAGTTAACATTGTTACTCTTAAAATGGATAAATAATTGTTAATTTTGCGCCACAATTTTTTTTTTTTATTTTAATAGTCGGCACCCGACCATTTATTTTTTTAAAGTTATCAATTCCTATTTCTTAACCATTTGCAATTTACTAAAGAGAATATGTTTACATTTCTGATGTATAAGATTATGTATACAGGGTCTGAAAATAGCCAGTCTATCTCGAAAAGACATGAGCTAATTGTAAGTTGTTAGTAAATAGGTATATTATTTAATCATGTATACTCGCAAAACATTAAATAGTATAATAAGTACCTGCGTGCATACTTTTATAGTTATATAAGAAAAATACTAATAAAATATACAGAACTTTATCTCTGAGCAAACACAGTTCGCAAGCGATTTTTCCAATTCATGCCACGAAGTGCTGCTCTCACGAAGCCATGCGGTGGCGGGTACAGCCGGCTAATGGCGATGAGAGTCAAGGTCACCGTGCTTTGTTACATCGCTTATTATCAATACTATCAATCGATATTATTTCAGCTATCAAGCAATCATAGGTAAAAAAAACTTAAAACTACCTTTAAAAATCTGAATGTTATGAACTTAGATATTTTGGTAGAAATATCTAAAAGTGGCTACGAATCTGGATATGTGTCCGGTGTATGGAAATTAACTCACCTTTTATTCCATTGTGGAACGTAAAGGTAACTGGTGAAACGTGGGAGTGTACTGTGTTTCTCAGCCTGCCCCTTTTGGAAGTTTTGGAATAACAAGCGTGATATTACATTTAGTTTTAAAAGTGCTACTAGTGAGTAACCATCCTTGATGCATACACATAATCTAATTAGATTTACACTAAGTAATAAATTCGTTATTTATCGATATAAGTTATAATAAATACATCAGTGACACAATAATATCTCATTTTAGCAAATGTATTAGAAATAGCAAAGAGATAAATTATTCAGCGAATAGAGAAAAGAGATAATGCTACCCTACATTCACTGTATAGATTAAAAAACTTTATTCCTCTGAAGACTAAACTCATGCTTATCCAATCTCTTGTTCTCCCCATTATTGATTATGCGGATGTCTGTTATCCGGATCTCAATAGTGACCTTCTTAATAAGCTGGATCGCCTGCAGAACAATTGCATCCGTTATATCTATAACCTTCGTAAATATGAACATATCTCTGAATATCGTCGCATGCTCAAATGGCTGTCTATTCAAAACAGGCGTCACTCCAGAATTCTCTTTGTTCTTTATTCAATTCTGAATAAGACATCTTCTCCGTCATATTTAAAGGAATCTTTTCAGTACATCTGTCAAACTCATGACAGGGTACTTCGATCGTCAAAAAATTTAAAAGCTTGTATTCCACCACATAAGACTGGTTTTTTCCATTACTCCTTCACCATTCAGGCTATACTACTGTGGAACGCATTGCCCGAAAACATTCGCAAAGCTCCAACACTTTTGTCGTTTAAAAAGCAAGTACGCCAACACTATCTACTCTCTGCAGAGTGATGTTGCTATGATTACCATCACAATATTTATTTCTTTCTTTTTTTTTTTCTCGAGGTTTGTATTATAAGTATCTGTTTATTTATTATATGTATCAATATATGTTCATGTTTATTATATACATATCAATATATTATATTTATCTTTTATAGCCTTATTTGCATATATGTATGTGTCGGTAATGATATGTATGTTGAAGTTAATATATGTAACATAAATGTAAGTATTCCATTTATTATATTTTTTTTAACGTTCTCTTTTTATTTTGTTTGTTATTTTTTTTTTTTCTCTTTTCTCTTTTTTTTTTTAAACCTGCCTTTTTATTTATCGTTTTACTATTAGTTATAAGTTATAAGTTCGCCCTTTGTTATGCCTGTTTTGGTGTGCAATAAAGAATAAATAAATAAATAAATAAAAATTGTTTTTTTACAACAACTTGTTAAATAGACTAAATAACGACTAAAAATATCGTCATCGTCATCAGCCTATCTCAGTCCACTGCTGTACGTACGCATCACCCAATGAGCATCCAGTATCAGTACCAGTACCTGAACGAGTTTATGCATAAGCATCCGGGGGGTGTCGAATGGTTAGAATTAACTAAAGTAAGTGAAAGAAACAGTGATAGCCTCGTGGTTAAGAATTCAGCATCTCATTCCGGCGTTCAAATCCATGGCACACATCTCTTTAAAATAGTGCGTTTTAAGTTTAAATATCACTTGCTATCAGTAAAAGAAAGCATCGTGAGGACATTTTTACACCTTAGAACTTACAAAAACAATTCTAAGGTGTGGGAAATTTATCAACCCAGTTAAGTTTGCCAGCGTGGCAGACTATGGCCTTAACCGTCTCATTTTGAGAGGACAGTCGATGGATAAATGAGTTGATTACTTTTATTTTATTACTTTTAAAGTGAAATTGATTACACTGTTTTAAAGTACTTCAATCCGTTTTAACTTCAGTCAAATGAAAAACAATTCAAATTTAAAAAAAGTCAATGTTAAATTAAGTAGAGAATGCATTTTATTGTGTAGAAAGTAGGCATTTAGGTAGGTTTTATATTTGTCACAAAATCATTATTAATCTGTTTTATTATGAGCACATTTTATACAAAAATTATAATTGATTTTTAAAGAGCATGTGAAGTTTATTGCATGTCAAATCTTTTGCAGGGCACAGACATAACGGAAGCATTTGAGACTCATCACATTAATCCGGCAGTAGAACAATTACTACCAAAATTTTTTGTAAGAGACGCTAAAACTCCAAGAAATTCTCCTTTCACGTTTAAAGAGGATGGCTTTTATCGAACACTCAAACGAGCAGTGAGGCAAGAACTAGAGAAAATTCCAAAGGATATTCCGAAATACACAAATATCATTACTGATGGACTCCTTATAATTTGTCTTGTAACATCTGCGTTGGCGTGTTGGTCTACCAAGTACTGGGTGGTAATGATATTTTATCTGATTGCATCTGTTTCGTTGGCCTGGCTGACTATTGCCTCTCACAACTATATCCATATGAAAAGTAACTGGAGAATGTATTTGTTTAACTTCAGCATGTGGTCATACAGGTTAGTTTCCTATGTTATTTTTATACTTCGTTTGGTCTACTTTGGTGAGTAGTAGATAATTGGAGACTTGTAGATTTGTTATTATTTAAAAATGCTGTTCCAGAGACTTCAGAGTATCCCACGCTCTTTCGCATCATCTATATACGAACACTTTAATGGATGTAGAAATAAGTGGTTTCGAGCCAATCATCTTCTGGAACCCACGGAAGGACAAACCCATCCACGCTCATTTTGCACTATTGATCGAACTTGCAATGTTTCCGTTTATGTTTTTATTAACTTTCATAAAAAGGTAAGTCGTTTAAAGGTTTTGTTCATAAATAACTGTTTGATTAACTAATTTTATTGTAGGAAAATACAAATATTGTACTAAGTGTGACCTTAATTGACCCTGTGGTTTATTTTAATAAATAAACCACTGGTAACATTTTATAATATGTTTACAGATTTAAATAAAGCGCTTAATTAAGACCCTGCAAGAAATGTGTTATTAAATTCGTCTATGGCAAGGATCCATAAGAATCTTTATGTACAACGTTTTAAGTTGCCAATCAAGCTTGTTTAGAAGATGTATCATAATTACTAAAAATGAAAACCATATGTTCTCAAATCATCCATATAATTTTAAAGGTTCTTCAGTTTCAAAGTTAAAATTTTTGTGTTAGTTACTCCTGTGAAACAATTACATAAGGTACATTATACAGTTACGACTAATATTTAAATGAAATGGTAATATAAAGGTGTACTTGTACATTATTTTCCAGATTTCTGCTCAACTTTATACGTAAAGGATTCTTCAGTCAGCACTTCAAATGGCATGATGGTATTGGTTTTCTCCTTCCTGCGTGGATGTACATAGCTAGTGGGTCCACCTTCTTTGATACTATCATTATGTGGCTATGGATAAACTGTAGTGGCAGCTTCACTTGTTTTATGATTGGAGCTAATGCAGCTCATCATCATCCCAAAATATTCAAAGACGGAGACCAAGTTAGGTAAGATATTGGTATGATATGATATGAAAAAGTGTGTTTTAAAGTTTTATACTAAACGTAACATCATGCCTGTCATCCCCCAAGAGGCAGACAGTTCCCACATTTCACCAGTTACGTTTAAGTTCCATGGAATAGGTGGTGAGCCTATTGCATACACAGGGCACAGATCCAGACACCGCGTCGCTAGAATAGAATTAGTGAGGCGATCCTACTGCCATAAACCGGGAAGAATTGCAGCCTCTGGGCCACTAATAGGGATTTCAAGTTAGTTAAACCCAATAATACCTCTTGGGGATCAAGCCTAAGACCTCTGGATCTGCAGTTGCGCTTACAATACCAAACCAACAGGCAGTCAATGAGATCGTAATAAAAAAATTAAAAATGAGTTTCGACATTAAGTACTGAGACTTGATTGTAACATTTCAGTGACGTAAATCCAGACTGGGGTATGCACGAACTTGAAGCTGTTATGGATCGGAAGGAAATCAACAATAGTCACTTTAGAGTCATGACTTTTTTTGGTCACCATGCACTTCATCATCTCTTTCCAACTCTTGACCATGTTGTTCTACAATATTTATACCCGGTATTTTTAGAACATTGTGAGAAGTTCAGGGCTAATTTTAGATTGACGTCCCAACTAG
>DWEC01001238.1:0-13851 GCA_018245735.1 Microceris miodesmiata | reverse complement strand
TACGGGAGGCCTACGTCCAGCAGTGGACATCTAAGCGCTGATGATGATAATATTAGATAATTTAGAAAATTATTTGGGATTTAACGAGACTGGGCGGGGACTATGCTTAAAAAGTCAGACATGTTAATATTTTGTAAGTAATAATTAAGTAAATATCTTAAAATAATTAAGTACTTACGTGTTTTCCTCCGTATAACATTAAAGCCTCTACGGGATAAGTGCGGTATAGGGCACAATATCTTTGCTCGCACAAAAAGCACGGCGAAAAAGCTTTGCCTTAAAAACTCTGAATGGTAAAGATAACAAAAAAAAATTGAATTCAAAGTGAATAATTAATTTTATCCTTATCATATATTCACATATTTCATAAAAGCAGACAATGCGAAAAACTCTTTCCTGAACAAGGCGGGTTGGAGTCCTTACACACTATAGATTGGTTGTATCTAACTTATATAAAAATATTATAGTATACAGTACTCTAACAGAACGTACGTAACATGACGCCTATAATCCTTGAAGGAGTAGGCAGAGGATTGTAGCAAAATCGTTGCACTAGCAAAAAAATAGTTGGTGAGCCTATTGCTATACAGCGGGCACAGATTCCGACTCCGAGTCACTACTACAAATCCTAAATGACAAAAATTCAATAGTATCCGACACGGGATTTGAATCCAGGACCTAGGAGGACCAACGAGGCAGTCAAGATAATAGCTATATGTTTGTTCATACACAGATAGCGTGATAAAAGAGATAAATTAATATTCAGATCATTAGAAAACCCATCGAAGCTTAAAGATTATTAATTTCATCACGACCAATTGTTTGTTGAAAATGGGAGAATTGTATAATCGGTTTCCCGAGGCGTCACGCCGCCGCCCGTTTGTTTACCTCGACGGTATTTTATATAACAGCTATTGAGTTTCGTTGTCATTAAAATTGTAAGAATGTGTATATATTTTATGGCTTATTTCCATGAATTGTTGATTTTAATGCCTATAACATGTATTTAAGCATTTCTATCAGAGTGTAAAGTTTTTAATAGTAAAATCGATCTTGATAAAATTTGGGTACGTGGTATGGAAACGTAAATATTAATTTTAGGAACACTGTTGAAATAAACAACCTTATGAATATGACGGGTTTATTTGTGAGAAATAAGCCGTTTCAGAATAAAAACATACTTCATGAAACATTAAAGTAAGGCTCTGTTACACGACGGTTCGTGTTACACACCTAAGCAAGAGAAGTTTGTAGTTTTGTTATTTTACCAACAAAAGTTTTTATATGTGCCAAAGTTCCTGAAAACCCACATCACTCTTCCGGATCCTGGAATTATCATGTTATGACAAGCTCATTTCCCTGAAACATTAATCCTTTGAAGGGATACGTTTTGGCAATAGATGAAAGTACGCGCTGACGACTGAATGATACAATAGTTTACCGTTCAACGAACATGTCTATGTGAATGTTCTTTTTCATGTGATTAACTTCAAAAGGAAGGGAATAGATAACCTGGATGTTTTTCTTTTTGTGTACGATGAAGGATATATCCGATTTATATAACCTATATCTGATATTTCTTATGTCGTTCGGAAGTGTTTGGTTTTGTTTGAAGTTATGAATGTATCTCGAAATAGATATTTTCCGTGATTTCATATACGTCAAATGTTTTTTACCTTGGCACCCTTGACTGCCGCGTTGGTTGAGCGGTAGAAAAGCTCGACTACCGATCGGGTGGTCCGGGGTTCAAATCCCGAATGCGGTACAATCAGTTTTTTCTAATTTATAATTTCTGGTAGTGAATCGGGGTCTGAATTTGTGCCCGTTATATGGGAATAGGTGAATGGGAATTCAACCCGCACCCGACTTAATCTAAATTAAATAAAAAATGGAACGGAATGGAAAAGTTTATTTGAGTTGCAAATGATTTGATTGAGTGGTATAAGCCCCAGCCTGAACCGAACCGCGCGTCATTATACGCCCTCATGTGCAGCACAATTGATCACTCTCTACGTAATATTGGTCGGAGCCCGGGTGTAACCTCATGCGTATAAAACTGTTTCCTCTCAGCACTCGGAACTCATCCTACCTAACTAGTTATTGGACGTTACAAGTAAGTAACAGGAAAAATACATATTCATATTAATTTCTCTAAACTTTACGACAGTGGACAGAAATCTTGCGTGATTTCCAGAGATTATTTCCCTTTGCACGACTATATACAACTGCTTTAAAATTGTAAAATACCTTAATTTGATTGAAGCGAAGTTCTTTTAAAAATATTATATCTGTATTTTCGCCTCTGTTTGGATATAAAGTACTTTGCAGTGAGTTGTGCTTTCAAAAACGTAATATTGCCCAAGTTTTCAGAAATTCGATAAAATATGTTTGTCAAAGGCGAGAAATGTAAACTTTTTTATATTTCCAATAATCAGACAGAACTTGTTTAAAAATAATTTCAACAGGCGACGAAAGTTAGAATTCAGAAAACAAATTCTGTCGTAACTCTCGGTAAAGATGAAACATGAATAAATCATACAGTTTACGACCCCTCACGAATAATACATTAAATAAACATTTAGGGTTGTTTTCTAACAAATACTTATATCATATACATACAAATCGTTATACCAATATCTTACGGTGATAAGAAATAAGAATTTCTACCAGCAATATCCCTGACGAACTTATTTCGCCTTTTCTAAATTAAGTTCGTCTGCATGCCTAAAACATTTCATTCCGCGATCCGACGAATACTGCCAAAACTAATCTACACCACATGTCTCGTTAGTTATGTTACTGTACTGTCAAACCAGATGTAACTACACATATGACAAAGTATAATATTTTAGATAATCGAAAATAGTATTAAGGCAGAAACGTCCCGCAGTGAAAAATAGAATGGATTGCAATCGGTCAGTTTTTCGCAAAAAACAATCGTTCGTTAGCAGTATATAACATGCAAATAGTTTATATAAATACATGCGATCTTCATTTTTATTAACGACAAAAAGTATGAATGTGTGATAGGTACATTTCAATTTCCACGCTAAAATACTTAACTAGCTCATTCGCAGGCGATGACTTTTAAATGTTTAAGTATAATTAAATCAAAACAATATACGTCTACAAAAAACAGTATTAGTTGATTAACAAATACTTTCGAAACATTACACCACTTACTATTAAAAGATAACTTGGAAATTCATGATGACAAAACCAATAGAATAATATTTAATTGAAGCAATCCTATTTTCTAGACTACTTAGAAAAACAATACTTTTAAACTGAATTTTTTTGTTAACTGTAAGAAAATTGTTGGAAGAATGATAAACACACCGCAAACATTGACAACCTCGTTGTAATGTACATCTTTGTTGTCTGTGGCACTAGTGCTTACTGTATACGCGGGTCTATCTTGTCGCTGTTACTTTTTTTCCTTTTGCAATATACGTTAATTTTCCATTTTCTATTTTCGGTGTTTCATTAAGTTTCCCACAAAAATGATATTTAAATATATTTACGTGTGAAGAACAAGGAAAACAAATATAGCATTATGCATTATCCCTCTACATACCCCTGGCTTCGTCATGAAGAGGTGATATGAGGACATAGCCTCGACCCAAATGACATCCCCATCGTTCAGAAAAAATGCTATGAATCATAAACAACGCACGCTCTGGAGACTTCTTCTTATTCATAGCTAAATGTACTCGAATGTCTATCTACTAATCACTCTGAAAGATAGCACGTCAACAAAGCCGTTTTTCTCAATTTCTCCTTCAAACTGTGTGATTAGATGTTATTAATGTCTCTTAAAATTACAGTCGAACGGAGATAAATGCGTGTTTTTGCCGATATTCACGGTTATAGGCGATTCAACTGTCATTATTGCTAAAGGATGGAGCCCAAAGATAATTTTTTCACTAAAAATTTGTTATAAGGCCGTTGAAGATTTAAGCGTACTCATTTATGTATTGTCTGAAAGAATACGATAGTTGTGCAGTGTCGCTCTCAAAGCAGATAGTGCGGCAACAAACATTGCGCCGCGGGATATCTGCTACGCGGCTTCGCATCCTTGTCTTATAGTGGACTAACGAGCTATGCGCGATTTAATAATATATGTTGGGACATCTAACACGTGATCATCTCATCCACAACTAGGAAGATCCTTTGGTGTGCTACGAGTTACTAGCCAGCTGACAAACTTGGTTTCATAATGATGTTGTCGGGTATTTCACACACACAAATATTGGTCCTGGGCTAGAACCATTGGACGAACAGTTTGGTCTAGTTTGGTTGAACATCAATAACATGTCCTTTTTAATGTTATATAGAATTTGATATATTTATTATTTTTAATTATACATATTTTGATATAATATATTTCCATTTTCACGTTCAGATAAAGCTTGATGTATTGGTGTTCCATAAAGTGAGTATATAGTCGTTTTATCTTAACGGTCAACACAAAGATTTTCCGCCGATTTTCGGGTTCCATTCTTGACATCGTGTTTGTTTCTACAACCAACAATATGCAATATATACAAAAATATCTTATTATGAAGCTATGAGAAACATTATTATGTTATTTATATATACATAAAAACAACGCGTCATATATATGAACACACATGTCGTGTTTTGTGAATAGGGCACTATAGCCCAACAAAATATAAACAAACAGATACAATAATATAATAATAATCGACCCATTATAATTCCACCGTTGGAATATGGGTCTCCTCTCTCCCTCTCCTCCACCCTCTCAACAGATACAGAATAAACATATTCACAATATTATATAAATATCATTAAAATATTTGTCTGGCTAATAATCACAATCTATTTTTGTGTTACTACAGTATTGTGGTTAATATAACGAACAGTGTTATCAATATTCTGTTATGAAAACCATCGCCATCAAATTAATTCCCAACTTTACAGCAATGATATGTATAAACGTTTAAATCACGCAATAATCTATAAATTTCCACATATTCAACGTTTATTGCAGCTAATTATAAATTATATTCTGTCATTAAATCACCAATAATGGATAGTTCGTGACAGACATACATGCATGTAGGTACCAACCTAGTTTTAAGTAATCATAATATAGTCGAATTTAAACTGCAAATCCTAAGTATATTAAAAACGCGAGAAACTAAATCCATCTACACAGCCGCTTAAAATAGAGTTATATGTTTTCGCAAGTAACGCCCCAAGCGATTGACTAGTGCATAAACTGCTTGCATGAAATACCTATAATTACGTTTTCCTTTCATATAAGAAATACGTACGACGTAAAAAGCGAAACATTCAAATAAATGTCTCACAACGAAATTCCGATTTAAACAACTTTTCGCGCGTGGTAAGACAAGTCCTATTTCCACTTATGTTTCATAGTAAATATTCTCTGCAGCTGAGAGATTATTCGTATCTTTCATCTTCAAGTAAGATAGTGTTGGCCTGTGTTTATATAAAAATGCACAATATTTATAGATATATATATAATCTTCATAAATTGTTTTTAGATTAATTTTGAACTCAATAAAATAAATATTTCTGTATCGGAAGCAAAGTAATTATTACTAACAAGTGCATCCAAAGGTAGCTTAGTGGTCTCGATGTCAGCTTTACGCTCCTGGGCTCTGAGGCTGCGGTATATTGCGGTAGTTCACGACATTGGAAAATGAAAAAGGTTTACGAGCGTAATAAAGGCTATATTTGTTGTAAAACAATATACGAAGTTAGTGCTGTAAGCTGCTTGTGGCTTCCGTATTAGCGTTGCGGCCAGCTGGGCAACGAAACCGAACGCTTTAAGAATGATTGACTACTTCTACCCAATTTTATTATGTTCCATGTCGGAAGCTTTCAAATCGTTTTGATAACTTCCGCACAAGTTCGTAGATATTAATTATTATATATTAATATTACTTATTGAATACTATACATTAGTATACGATATTAAGTGCTATGCAATAATATTAGACATATGAAAATAAATAAAATATTTAAATTATTGCGATTTATTTTTGTCTAACAACATCACCGAGCTAAACATAAGATATTCTGATAAAGAACAAACGTTGCAATGTATTTGAACAATGTCGCAAAATTTAAAAGTCAAATGACACACACAGTGCAGTCCTTGTGTTAGAAATATTCATACTTGCGTTATACGAACATGGGGAAGCCTGTAACCCGCAAACTCCTATACTATGTAGAAGTTTATTAGCGCACTGAATACTAGGAAAAAGTAGTGAATAATTTAAGCGATATTACATTTAGATTCATGCATTCTACAACGAACTTTTAAGTTCAAATGATAAATAAAAATTTCCTAAATTGCCCAGAGTAATTTTACATATACATATATCAAATGATATTTCAAATTTAGTAACTTAGTCGAGAATTATGTAAAAGATTACAGTAGGTATGCTTATTTATAAATACTTAGGAAATTTGATCATATAATAAAGTAGCATCACACTAGTATGCTTTAGGGCTATCTATGATCCATCGTCTTTAACATCACCACCAAGTCATCACCATTTCCACCATTACCACTAAGTCACCACTAGAAAACTTATCGCATCAGCAACAGAGCAGCATGTTCTAAAATTTTCTATGATCAATTCGTCTAAGTACTGAGTAATAAATTGATCGCTAACATTAACTTAAACAAAGTTTTAAGTTACGAATAACAGCGCGAGGGAGTTTCGTTTGGCGAATAAAATCCCGCGAAGCAGCCAACATTATGATGAAGAGATTCGCAAATGTGGCGTGTTAATGTACGCCCATAAATTATACGTAGCTGCAACACTCCTTAAGTTTCTTCGCCATATTTCAGTGCCGTAGCACTGCTACGATAACGCGTCGTAGCAATTTCGTAGCAGCATAAAGTTGTTGCTGAATGTGCACATGTAGAGGCTCTTAATATTTTTTTAATATTCTACTAGAAGACTATTTCTATGGATTTAACCATGTAATCCGGCTGATAAAAAATCACCAGTGATGACAAGGAACCTGCAGTGTATATCTTAATATAAAAGAAGAAAAATAAAAAATGTGCCTGGTCTTTGATTTATTTAGACACATACTCTGAAATTTTCATTTAAACGCAGTTTGTGGAGTTCATATTACTGTAGTGTAAGTTTCTTAATATTATTGTCCATTTTAAGGTATCTGAGAATTTAGACATAATAATTACCAGTAAGGCGCTATGTACGATACAGCTCATTTCCTCATGCAAAATTCCTGGTTGCCCCAGTTCGCCGTAACCGAGTTTGTAATCAAGTTCGATTCCCAGAGGTAAAAGTTGCCGACTACTGGGTTTTGATTTGTCCAAACAGGGAAAAGCCACGGGTTCATTGTTTGATGAAAGCTATACGAAAAAAAACTACCGATAAAGTATAACTATGGTCGTATAAAGAAAACAGAACAGTACTAAAAATGTACTGAAAACAATTTTAAATTTGAAATTGGAACACATAGTACGCTTGTTAAACAAAGTCATAAATCACGAGAATATGTTTGAATAGTTGTACAATTGACGTACTAGATTCGTGAATGATTCCACTTATAAAAAACGACGGATTACATACAAGGTATACAATACGTTGACCCAACGGTCGTTCCAACTTTGAGAAATATAAATATTAAATCAAAATCTTTCTTATTGCTGAGTTTGGTTGTTTATAAACGTATTTCTTCAACGTTTGTCCATTTCACTGAAGATTAATTGTACTATTATGAGTTATTATTATATAGCCACGCCAGGTACTTTACGGGATAGGCAGCGACCACAGACAGCCAAATATTTGTACTTTTTCTCCATCAGATGGTTCTTCTATATATATTAAACGGTATTTCTTTATTGTTCACATAGCTTTTGTGACAACGGTATATGTACATGAAGCTAATGCAATTAAATTATTTACTAAATGTAAAATAATTTAGTTAGGTCAACCATGTCGCTAGAAAATTTGAAAAGGCATATCTTCTTTCATGTTTTAACCTAAGAGTTTAAATGACTACCTCATTCCGGTTGAAGGGATTCGCTGACTGATTGATTTGAACAATAAAAATATAAGCCAAATAGAAGAATCTGGCAAAATTAAATTTCGAACATAATTAGCAAAGCTTACGTAGATGGTAAGTGATATTGGAATTATGTTCCTTGCTAAATTATAAATTATATTTCGTTTATTCCACATAATTATGACATGATTTTTAGACATTATTTAATTGTCAAGGATTATACACTTTTTTTTTGGATTATAAAATACTGGCACGTTGATAAACGGATACAGACAATGGATACTTTTGAAGACAGAGAAGAACACACAAATCAAAGGAAAGGTTTGCAGCATTAGCGTGGACTGATACTGCAGACTTGTGTCTCCTTCTAAGCTGTGAGGTAAATTGGAGTTCGGTATTATATTGTGGTAGAAATTAAAATAAACTTTACTAGCAGTTATGTCATTAATAAGTTTTTGTCTGCTTTAAGACTATTGCTCAGGTGGAATATATACAGCATCCGGTGTCGATTTGAGTCTATTTTAATTTTAAGGAAACCAATTGTATTAACAAAGTTCAGTTCGTCCTTATTCTGTTATCCTTACACTTAATTTGTTTTGCCGCTAGAACGTTGCTACGTTTTTTCATACTGCATGTATGAAAAAACTAATTAAATAAAGCAGACTAAAATCAAGCCCTTAACTTCAAGTTTCATTTAATTATCTTAACTGAAACCTGAATTCACTGAAACTAAATTAGAAAATCACTTGGGTTACATTAATATGAGAATGCGTTCGGAAATGTCAATGAATATGAGTGCAGAGCAAGTTGAATATAATATTAAACATGAGTCGGGTTAGTTTGCGAAATTTTCAATTCATTATTCTGAACATTGCTTGTACGTATGTAACAAGTAGAAGTTAGAAGTATGGAAATTATTTCTTGCCTACGCGCAGTTTCGATCTTAGCATTTATAGTGTAAGGCTTTTGTCTTATAGGCGACGTTGTCCTAATCTTGACATACTGAAAGTAAACCTCCATTATCTATTCCATGTGGCACGTAAAGGTAACTGGTGAAACGTAGGAGCGTATTTCACCCCTCTGGCTACCCTTTCGGGGATTACAAACGTTAAGTTATTGAAAGTAAAATAATGTTGTTTATGATCAGAGCAAATCTATCTTAACCCTATTTTCATTCTATATTAGTCCAAATCGTTGCTATCCTCAAGGCCTACGTTATAAGAGTATATAAATCACACTATAGATATAAAACTAGTGTAAAGAGTGCAAATTAGCTCACCAAGTTCCCTTGTAGAAACTTGCCTGGTATCAAGGACCTGCGTGTTTCCGTTTCGCTTTCATAGACCATATATTTCATTAAATATTTGTTTTGTTAAAGTTTAAGTACAATATATGCGCTCAACTCGCTATTCGTTTATCGCTTGTAATGTAATGCGAACTTTAGTTCGTCATGTACTGCTAAGTAATTAATCTATAGGCTAGATTTTACCGAATTATTAATATTCCCGCCCATAGTAGGCAATGTTATCGAGATTCCCGGCCCTATTGTAATATTGAGCTACTTCGGAATTTGTCTCGAGTTGGGTATTAACTATCAAACAATTGAATATTTGATTTATGGAACCAGAAACACTAAGTTTGTAGAGTATTTCTACACATTTTAGCGTTAAGCTAATGACTCCTTCTGTCAGCTATCAATCTTACTAATAATCCATTACTAAAAGTGTAGTAAATATATATAGGAATGGCTCATAATTTAACTATACCAATTATTCTTTAGCATAATGTACAACTTTCGTAAATTACAGTCATGTAACACATGTACTAAGTGTCTATGTCGAACTATGTAGTTTGTCCTAACTCTTGTCATGTTTGTAGCTCACCATCTATTATATGGTTGAACGTAAACGTAACTGGTGAAACGTAGGAGTATCTATACTACACTTCCCCGTCTACCCATTCAGGGATTGCAGGCGTGATATTACTTCAGTTTTTTCTGAATTGCGTATGGTTGACAAGATAAACTAGTTTGAATAAATATCTTTGATCGCCAACACAAACATATGCTCGTTATGTATACTCGTATTTATGTACGTGCATGAGGTAAATATACAAAGACGATAGCATTGAAGACTAAACTCAGAAATTCGCCTCGCTTTATGACCTTGTAAACGTATTTCGTTAGGACAACAAAACACGAAAGATGGATCGAAACGATAAATAGGCTACTCCTCACTAAGACGACCTTTGTCATTAAGTCTGATTAGCAAAATCAATTAACATCGCTATTAAATATTACAAAGTAAGCTTTCAAGTGTACTAAATAATGTGCGGTGAATTCAAGTGACTTGTTATATTCACTACTACATTATCCTAGTCAAAATAACACCACAGCGAGTTTATACCTTACATAAGTATGTAAACAACGTAGTGTAAGACGCCCTCCGGCCCGGGGGCCGACGATCTGCGAAAGGCTGCAAGCAGGTGCTGGATGTGACAAGCCTCTGCTGCTCTCTACCAACCGCGTGAAGGACCTGGCGTGAAAATATACAAAATCCAGAGAACTCAACAAACTGTGAAAAACCGTGAACGTAAATTGATAACTCATTTACCAAAATTGCTTGCTGAGAAAAACTTCTGCCGCCAACTTCAATCAAGATATCGCTGCCATGACTTAGTAGTGCTATCGTAAAGGTTTCCGCGCCAACAAAAATAAAACAAATTTCTGTCTTGGTCTTTGTAGTAATTAGAAAAAACGAATTAAGTCACATCAGCTTACGTTGCGCTAGCTAAGACCGGTGCAATTAATTAGTGCCTATTGAATAAAACTGTATATTTTCTTGAATTCTATTGGGCACTAAATTTATTTACAGGACTACATACAGAAATATGTTTTCAAAAAGTTAATATACCTTTTCATCTTGTAATAAGCCTTATCTTCAATCCTTTTACTATTCTATTGTGAGCGTTATAATGAATGTAAGCTTCTTTACGAATGGTACGACCATCTTCATAGCTTAATAGTTAAAAACTCCGATATTCATATAGTCAGAAGTGAAAACTACGCATTAGAATATTCTTCTGGACTGAATGGACGAAATATAGATCACAAGACCAGTAATTCTAGTAAACGCGAACAAAATTTAGAGTAACAAAGTCTATCCTTTGGAATAAATATATCTGTGATATTGTTTCTTACAAAACGTAATTGGAAATGAGAGAGTTTGTGTGCCTTATTACCTGCCATCATATGCTATTGTAGCAAACTAAAAAAGATTAGCATCGTTGTCGAAGACCTTAATGAGAACTCTACAAAAGTAGAGTTATTGAAGAACAAATGACGAGTTTTGCCTTTATTTCCACTCATCAAGATACGTATTATGCAGCAGAACAACCTTATACCTGTGCGCAGCCAATTTAAACCTACTTATGAGAAGAAGATTTGTTTTTCTTTCTACAATGATGAGACCCACTTGTTTCACTTTGTCTTTCCATTGACATAGTTAGATATCTCTATGAAAGCCTACAACTCAGGGATGGCACATTTTTTCATACCATTTTTTAAAATTATGACGGGCTTCGTGGGTATCATGTCACTGAGTACTGATACGACTGACCGAAAGTTCATGTAATTTAATGGGGCGGTCTTATTATTGAACGTATTTTATTTTTAGATTTTTTGGTCTGCTATTATTAATTAGTTTCGATTATGTTATAAAATAGTGACTCATACTGAATATGTATAAAAAAATGTAACTGTAAAATGTCAGTTCAACTAATAAAAAAATATGTCGCCGCAACCCTGCAACACAGGAACCTTGGCAGACATGAACTATAGTCGCGCATCTATTAGGTTTCCACTTTGAGATCGACTTCTCAACTTATAACTATCGCGTGGAACACGAGCGCTTTGTTCTAATTTAAATACTCTACTTAGTGTGGGTTTGTAACGAATAACGTTAGTGGAGTGGAACCTAGCTGAATAAGACTAATTTTCCGTTAATATAATGCTCTTCTGGATGCATCGCCTAATTGTAATCTGTTTGAGGATGAGTGGAAGGTTTCATCTGAATGTTTGGGTCACTGTGAACGAAATCTGTTACGTATACCTTGAATTTGTTTTTTTTTTCATGTTATGACCTCTTAGTGTTATTTCTATGTTATGTTATTAATAAAACTGAGGTGTATTACCGTTTTAATTAATATATAAATAAGTAATTACTACAATCAGTCCTGGTATAGGTCTCCTTGCTCTGGCGAAAAATTTCGTCACTTCGTTAATCATTGTATCAGCGTGATGGATCTTCGTAGATCTTCGCAAATCTTCGTAGGGAATTTTCATGTATTATCCCCTTTTATTGACTCGTGTGTTTTTTTCTCTTAGAACTTTAGAATATATCGCTAAAGTAAAGGTGATATCTTGTAATTTCGTTATAATAAAATGACAGTGACGGGGCCGTTTCGAGTCAATACATTTCCTTGCGAGGGTTTACAAGTAAAGGTCTGCGAGGTCCATTTATAACGGCCACTGTTTCATTCTTCACTCCGCAAGCGTCGCCGTTATTTATTTCCAGGAATTCCTTTGCCACACACTGTTCCATAGAATGACGAATATGTCTCAATATGGGTTAAATATTAATACTATTATACCATCCCGCAAGGCCCCATGCGAGGTAGGTAGGGAGCACTGACTGTTAAATATCTCTATCATTACCAACCTTCTCCTACATTAAGTGGTAGAATAAGCATTGTGGCTTTATTATTGGCGGTCTTATCGGTAATAAGTGATTTTCTCCAGACAAGCAGCTCAATAAGAGTTAGAGAAAGTAGACTACAATGCAGTGCAAGGTGCACGAAAAAATATATAGAAATACACAGCAATAGAACAAAGGAAACATAGAGTACAAAGGCATAATAAATATATGAAAATTAACAATAAAACGACCAAGGAAGGAAGAATTTATATGATATTTAACAAAACACCTTGATTGACAGTTTTGAACGACAATATTATTCCAATAAATGAACTGGTTTTAATAAAAAATTGTGTTTTTAAAACATTTTTTTCAAGGCTAGTAAACAGTGTTCTGATTTCAACGGTTGATTCTTGAGTTGAACGGTGTTCATTTAGATAGATAATAATACGGTATTAAAAAAAATACAGACAGGCTGTAAGAATAGCTTCCTAGGACCTAAAAACAAAGAGGTGATTTTTTTTAAATTTGAGGTGACAGCAATAACTTTCCAATAATTAAAAATTTTGAACTTTCTTAGGGATGGAGGGAACAAAACTAAAATTTTAGAAGTTGAAAATCGAAGACCGTTGACATAACAGGCGTGACTTTTTTTTGTCTTTCTCAGAAGAGGTCTACCTCTTCTGAGAAATACAAAACAAAAGTGGGACGTATAATATTACCGGTTAATCGTGGATGTGTCCTGTCAGTTATCTATAACTGAATGTAGGACACATCCACGATTAACCAGTAATATTATACGTCCCACAAGGGAATAGGGAGTCAATCTCAAATGCTGTTAGCTAAACTAAGAGATCGTGTGTCTTTTAAAGAGTAACAATCAGTGTTGCCGGCGATTCCATTAGCAGAAGAACAATCTGGCAGAGAAGTAGCGGCTAAAATATTTGCTCTCCTTCCGTGCTTGAAGAGCTACTTTCCTAAAAATATTTTTAGGCCGCCACCCAAATATTACAAAAAACATTATTAAGTAGTAACATGGCCATTCATGTTCTCTGTCTAACCCTTGAAAGACGTGACTTGATGGTAAGATAAGACAGACAAAAATGATAGC